>MU123937.1:21303-45352 GCA_014904935.1 Melanogaster broomeanus | reverse complement strand
ACGGCGGGAAGATGTCTGTAGTGTCGACGTTGCTAAGGCGCTCGTCCAGAGGAAGCTCGATGGTAGGGCAAACGACTCGGGTGCTGAAACCGCGGAAAGATGTGTTTCAGTCGCTGGAGAGTGGTGAGATTCTGAGCAGTCTCTGACTCCATACACCAATGGGTGCTGATGGTGCAACCATTAGCTTCATCGCCAGCGACGTGAGTGTGGCCAATGGCTCTCCTTCTCAGGCTCCGTACGTGGTAAGGGGTTATAAGAAAACCAAGCGGTAATTTCGACTTGTTCACGAGTGAAGAAGTGGTTGGTATTGCGTTCAGAGTACGCCACTGGTAGCTATAATCAGCATCTCTATATGGCGATGTCATGATGCACAAACCGGAAGGCAGCCGAATCTCCGGAGGCAGACAAGTCGTTCACATGTTCAGGTGGGGATGCCAACAGATTAGTAGTATAAAATCGCCAGGTCCCTGTCCCTTCCCCATTTGACCAAGCTGATCTGGCAGCCGATTGACAGTCGCAGGAGGAGGATAATAGACAGGCTCTTGACCGAACCCGGGGGCGTTGACGTACTGAGGCTCTTGTGGAGGTGTGTGGTACAGTCACGGTGGCTGGGGTTCCAAGGGCAGAGTATTCGGCCTCTGCGACAGCGCCATTTTGGTGCCAAAGTAGTAAAACTGAGCCTGCTGCAGCATACTGGTGCCAGTGCTTTGCATGGGTGTGCGATATCGGAGGAAGCGGGGAAACCGAGATTGGCATGTGTCGATGGGAGCTGTTGGGACTTGTGCAGTAGGTTCCTATTATGTGCTTCCGATCACAGTCTCTGTGAAAGGTCAGGACATTTAATATGAGTCTTATTTGGGAGAAGCTGACCAGTGAAGATATATCTCGGGTTAGCCGTATACCTAGTACAGTTTTCACTGTCAATGAGATAAGATACGTTGAAACCATGAGACTGGTACCATCGTGCAGCCCGAGCTGAAGGCATGGTCGCGCTGTGGGAGGTCCTGGACTGGTGGGGAGGAAGCAATACTGGCGCAAGGGATGATGTAGTGAGCAGCATTACAGCCTGAGGTAACGAACTTCAAGGGTGCTGGTGCGAAAGGGAATCGATGATGAAAGTTAGAGGAAAGCCTGAACTGATTCCTCACGGCAGACGGGTGGAGAATGTGTGGCTGTACCATCTTATCGATCGGTAACTTTGATCGGACATTTGACTTTGAGTCAGCAATCCATTCCACCAGCAGATTACTACGATACTACGTTCTCGAGCTCTGATCTCTCTGGCTTCGACACTCAAACACCATGACATCTGATAAGTATAATACAAACAATGATCTACGTACTACTAGTAGCCTCCGAGTCAGACAAGATATAATAGAAATCCTTATCGAAATACTTGTTCAAGTAGAACACGTCCGAAAAATGTGAGCTGTTGAAGCACGTCAGTCGTGTGTCTGCCGAGCTCCCAAATTTAGGGACAATATGCGCAAATGAACGAAGCTGGTCTAGAGGTAGAACACCACCGAAAGGAATACCTGACGAACGAGTCGCTCGCTTCAGGACGTGCATCTGTGTAGTAGGTTCAAGCACTCCACCGCCAGCCTGTGCCTGCACATCCAGTCGCTGGACATAGACCAAGCAACGGTCACCCCAAATTGGGTGGGTTCCTCTGTATGGGATAGGTCGCATAATAAGTCGGATTTCTGCAACAATGTGTCCTAGTATGCCAAATTTCAACACAATGTCCGCATAGTATATCAAAAAGTAACGTACCATTGAGGCTGCTACTTGGCCAATGCTGTGAACTCTCAACAGTGAGGATTGCCGCGTCATAACGACCATATGTATATTGACCCCCCGGAGGCATTGCAATGATCGAAAATGCTGGGCGCACGAGAGAAGGGTCATGGAACGCTTTCTGTTGTATCCGAACTTTGTACCAGAGCTGCAGATCTTGGAATGGGAGCTGAGCATCCACAGGGGCTCGTCGTTGCTGGGAGAGGGCGTGGAAGTGACCAGAAGTGCGTTCATTGTGAAAGTGGTCTGCAAGTGCGCCACGCAAATCGGGAAGGGAGAACTTTTGTGCTGCATCATCTACAGAAATTCGTCGAACGGATGGGTCATAGTTGAGGTGGATTGCGACAGAACCGCTGAGTATTGTACGAGAGGGCCCAACTGCCGTGCTACCACGCTGGGTGAGCTCATAAGCCTTTTTAAAAAAGTTGGTCGGCTGGCGTGTCGATCCCCACAAGTCGCTGAGTACGGATGCTGGATGGACTTCTGGTGGTTCCACAGAATAATCATCGTCGTTGTCGCTGTTGCTGTCGATCTCATCCTCCCCCCTGCCGGTGACGCAGCTTGCCTCAGCAAGGGAGAGATGAACGCCAACGTCAAATAAGCGGCATTTCTCCGCTCTGTCAAGAAAACGGCAGATTTGGGAGTCGTAGCCGTTGTTGTTTGTTGCGTCACCAGGATCCTTGATGAGCGTGATATGAGCATGTTCGGTCGTGTCTGCAGACCACTGGAGGAGCGAGCCTGAATTAGAAACACTAGGCACGACGCTTTGCATCAACTCTAGCTTTGGGATGTACCAGTTATCGAGGACCACGTCCTTTTTGCCACGACGGCCGCCCAAACTGATAATCACATGCTTGTTGTCATGAAACTCCTTCAGCGCAGTAGAGATCTTCTGACAGATTGTATCGGTAAGGACAGGCGCCTGAGAGAGGTACCGGAAGTCCGTAAGGGCACGAACAGCTCTGGTGAAGGCTGGTGAAGTACCGCTGGCACCAGAAATGAGTGTAACAATATATCGCTGCATGTCACGTTGAGCACGTCCTGTCACTTGTTTTAGCTTCGAGACACCAGTCCCGAAATGGCGATGGCCAACCACTGGTCGCAGGATTGCGAAACGGAAGTCGAGTTCTTCGTGTCCGACAATTCGGAGGCACCACTTCAGATCGTGATCAAAGAACATGCGAAACCAATGATGTAATGCCTCTGGTGTGAGGAACCGGCTTGGGTCAGATAACGCCCAATCACGCCAGAATGGCAGCGCAACACCACTGAGACGATATTCTTCGCACTGAGCAAAGTATGCGTCCACATCAGATATATCCGCCTTGATGGTTGCCAGCTGTGCTAAAGTGACAGATCCGAGTCGCGGTAGGTGCCGTAATGGGTCTCCGAAGTTCTTATACATTGCCATTGTAACAGGGGATGTCAATCCTCGGACACAGGCAAGCATGGCAGCCTCCGGTGTGTCGACGATGTAAGCCGCGAGTGGCGTATAACACAGCCGAAGATCTCCGGCAGGATCTGACATCATCCGTCCAAGCTGGGCAGCTTGCTTCAGTGGTTCCAAGACAATATCCAGGCAGCGATGGATCAACCGATCACTGAGGACTGAGCAAATGCGTGAGACGGGATGTATGAATTCGGGTATTGGGAGTAAGGCAGCAAGGAGGAATGCATTGTTCGATGCTTTGTTCCGAACGTCCATCTTGATGTTCGCCAAACTGATGAGAAGAGGGTGAGCGACGCGTCCACCTGTCATGGCTGTAATATTTGTCTTGTCTGAAGAGAGAATGACGCCAAGAAGTGTTGCACCAAGAGGAAGCTGTGACTAGCAAAGATTGTCATTATGATTGCTGCAACATGAACTGACGATGTACCTGCATGCTCCAAGCTACGTCACTGGTCATCCATTCGGAATACATACGCACGACATGCTCTGCAGTCTCGAAGATCCGCTGAGGGGTGAGATCCAATTTATCGATGAAATAGGGATGATTGAACAATGACTCGATACAGTCCAAGGTGTCTCGGAAATAAAGGCGAACAGGCGACTTTGTAGGGTGAGAGGTATCCATGACACGAACGTTCCATCGAGGGCCTGACGGAAGGAGTTCAGCACGCCCTCGAAGCTCCTTGGCCGTGCAGAACGAGAGGGGAAGTCCTCGGATCTGAATTGAAATGCGAGGTCAATAAACTGTTACTCTCATTCATTGTTATATCTTGTACGCACCAATTCTATCTTGAGAAACTCGTCGATTTGTGCCATGCTCATTGGCGATCGCAAGAGGAATTTTGCAATGTCCCAATCAGCAGCGGAGGCAAAAGGGTAATAAGCATTGATTTTGCGCTGCGTGGAATATTGGTCTGATTGGAAATGGTCCAGGAATGTTTCTCCCAGTGCGAAGACCTTCGCTGCACCAGGGTAGTACTCCACAGTGGCAGGTGGCTCGACGACTCCAACTCCGCCATCCTGAACACCCAACTGAGTCTCAGGTTCATAGTTGGGCTCGTCCACCTCCATAGGCTCATCTTGATCTGCATGTGAGTGAGAATCGCCAATGACCGAGTGCATGAGTTGTTCTAAGTTAGCAGCGTCGACACCGGCCTGGAGGTCGTTATTAGTAGGATCCTCGAAAACATCAGAGTGCTCGAGGTTCGGGGACATTGATCGTTGGTCTCTAGTGAAAACATCGGCAATTGCTACGAGATCGTCCTGCCAGGCTCGGCATGATGTGAGGGGCTGAGAAAGATGACGGGTAACCCCGGTGTCGGTCGCAAATGTCTTCAAGCAGTTCGGGCATTGGGGCATTGAATCGTAGGGCTCAGTGGTAAAGGGGGGACTCCAGGTGTGAGAATCTGTAAGTGCGTACTAGTACGCACTGAAGAAATTACAGGAAATTACATGTGTACACCGCAGCGTGAAAAACGGCATATACCGTGACTAGTACAGTGATGGGCCATGCAACTGCAAGGAGGTCAGGTTTTCATCCATCTCAAATTGACAATACATACATTTGACGTATGGTTGTTGGCCGCTTTCAGTGCCGGATCACAGCAGGCTATTCAATCATTGAAGGTTAGGAAATCATGGCTACTAGCCGCTGGAAGGAAGGCATGCTCATCTGTTACCATCGAAGTCTTGGGGGCTCTGCTACGCAGTTGCCAAATTCCATATGGATCGTTGGGGCGTGCTGAAGAACAGTGGTAGTGACTCGGTAATGAGGGCATAACAGCTGAAGTGACAAGTATGTAATAAGTAGGGTAGTAATGCCCGCTACCTTTCAGTTATCGTACCATGCCGAACTACATTATAGAGTAGAAATAAATAAAATGCCAACCTAGGTCACTCCTCACAGACATCCTGAGCCAGTGATCTCCACAGTGTTATATAAAATTACATAGTATGGAGATAAGTAAGTACTATAAGAGCGTGGCGAGCGAGAAAGTCCCATTGCACGCCTGTAGTGCCTTCAGGGTACACAACACTATTGACAGCAATTCGAGCTGTCAATTAGTAAAATGCGGGGGGGAAATGATCTATGGAACCCTATTGACGTACGTGTCCTTGCAGTACACGTGTGTACGCTTCAGCTTGATTCAGTGACGGACGGCCAAAATGTGTCACAAATTCCATCTCGGTACTGGCTGGAGTCCAGAGTCGTTGAGGTAAAAGAAGCTTCGTGAGCATCTGATATACTATTATGAGAGTGGGAGAGAAGCGTACTTCAAGTATGGGGTGTCTCGATCAATTATCCTCGCGTTTGATTTCGAAGGCGAATAATGTGGAAGAGCTACTCACGCGCATACAATCAGCATAAAATGAATGCAACGTGCAAGATAAAGTACGCACCTGCGTTAGCGCCACTAGCAGAGATATTCTCGTAGGCGAGACCCCAGTAGTGCTTGTTCTGCCTCCTATACTCTGTGAGACGCCATGCGGCTTCGTACTCTGTGATACCGTAGCCTTGGTGAATCTTGTGCTCCAGCCAGGCGAGCCATTTAACCTAAGGTAGGATGACGTGAGAAAGGTAAAGCACATGACGCACAGATAGGACGCACGTAAGAAACTTCATCACGTAGATATGCACGCCGCAGGCCCTCGAGCTCCACTTCGTTCTTGATCGCTTTCATATTATCAATGAAGGAGGGTGCAACAGTGTAACGGAAACGCGTGAGCATGAGAGAAATCGCATAGGAGCTTTCCGTCGCCCCATTCCCTGCGTCGGAGGAACGCCCTAATGTCGTTATATTCCCTTCTATCAATCCTGAGAGTGCGGGTAGTCCTCGGTGTCGTCGGTGAGTTTGGAAGAGTCGAGGAATAAGATAACTTTGTCAAGAGAAATGAACAAATACGCGTAGAATAAGGGATTGAATGGGATGTCCGATCCATGCAAGTTGAGTAAGTGCACTGGCAGGACCTATGAGTATGAGGCGGAACTTTGATGACGCTCCACTCACCGATGTTTGATAACGAAGTGATGAGAGTTCCAACATGCATATGTGACGGTGTCGGTGCTGACTTGGAGTATGCAGGTACCGCTGGTGGCTGCATTCGGGTCCATTGTCGCACTTCAGCAATCTTGGAGGACGGCTCGCGGCCAGTGAAGCCAATGAACTGGATGAAGAGTCTCTGGAGCGATGATGGATTCTCCTTCCAGATAAGATCGGTGAAGTTCTGAGAAGGGAAGACCAACCTCGACCATTTTGCGTTGAGCTTGGCCAACAACTGTGTTGCCATATCGTGAGATATCATGCAAGCATCAATGCCGATCTTTGCATTCCTGAAACGGTCCTGTGGTGTACTTTCAGTATCATCATCGTAAGCCTCCATTGCTTGAACGGCGTACCATAAGCCATTTGATAGTCCTTCGGTGCATCAACAGCACCTGCTGGGATGAGGTGCCAATTGGAATCCAATTCCTCATGGGCTTGCATCCAGTAACGGCAATCGGTGACAAGGTAGCCGCTGTCTTAGAGATAATGGCTTGACCAGCGCTTCCGCTGAAACTGCGTGTCACGTAAGACGATGACGAAAGAAGGGAGGAGGCCAAAGCTACCCACCCACTGACAGATATCCACTCTCTGCGCTTCTTGCCTGCGGCTATGTATTCAGACTGGTTGGGGTGTTCACTGAGAACGATGGTTTGGTGGTGGTAGTGCATAAGGTTAAGGGTGATCGGAGAACAACGAACTACGTGCTAGTGCGGTGCTACACACTCCTTGATAGATTCCAGTCACATCATTGATTTTGCGCTTCAGAGAATTCCAGCGTTACGAATCACGTGATGATTTGCATCTTTGGTGAATCGCTTCAAACTTTCAAAAAGTTTCGTCTCACAGCCTCACATTATTGTCTAAATGCTGAACACACAGACCAACTACCCCTTGCAAAGCTTCGAACCCGAGGAGGTTATTTCAGAATCAGAGGCTGAGGCGCAGTCAGGGACCCGTACACCCTCACCCATGGCCCGTCGTATGACACATCATCAACTGTATCCCAGCATTCCCAGCATTGCTTCGCCCCCTCCTACATCGTCCCCACCTGAAAGTTATATCTCACTCTCATCCAGCACCTACCTCAGTACGCCTCTTGGCCGGAAGCGTCGGCAGTCAACTTTTCCTTCAATCAAGAGGCGCAGTTCAGTCAGCGACATGGTCTCGTATTTTACAAACTTCCGTGAAGGCTATGTCAAACGTTCAGATACTCCATCAAGACTCTCTGATAGGGTCAATATTTTTGAGGATGTACGTGGATATTTACAAAGATTGTTATAGGCTAATCGTACACCAGCTATCAAGTGACTCCGACGATTCTGATGTGGACTGCATCGGTGCAACACTTGTTCTGGAGGCTGCTCGTGCACAACGCAACGTGCGCCTTGCTGAAAAGGTCCTCTCAAAGGTCCTCTCTGAGGAACACACTGCCCTCGGACGATTATATCAATTTCAGGCGGCAAAGGCTGAAAAACGTCTAGACAATGCTGAGTGTGTTATTGGGGCCGTACGCAACTCGATGCGCAACAATGGCATTCCTTTTGACATCGACATTCCACTTTTGCCACGCAAGCGTTGCCGCTCACCAGCAGACTCGAAGCAAGGAGCGGGCGGTATGTCGTTATTAAGCATGGTTTACGTTCGGTGTCTGACCTTTCATTTACTAGCCTCTGACTTCTGAAACCTGACTAGCCCTTGACTGGTCGAGACTATTGATCTCCCCACCTCGGTGTTATTAGCTTCCCTTGTCCCCTCCAAACGGTGTGTTGATAGTTGGTAGTACATATGGCATATCACCCTAGTGTAACATATAGTACTACTGCTATCTATTTTCGTCACCTGTTGAATGTCACTACTATGCGTTGCAACCACACACTGAACTCGGACAATTGAACGATAGACAATGGACAAGTTCACTCAAATTATAAATATTGTTGGAATAGCCCATCTGTGACGCGCTGTGAGGGTGCTGTGAAATTTACTATGCACTGTGGGCATACTGTACTGCTGTCAGATGAGTCAAACCCTGTCGGATGCTGTCGGATGCTGTCATATGCTGTCATATGCTGTCATAATGCTGTCACTCTCACGAAAACTGTGACTAAAACAGGGTTTTGCTGATGAACCGTTATACCACGATGGGTCCATGTTTGAATTCTGTTCGTACGTGGCATACGGCAGTGTACTGGGTTGTGATCCGGATGCATACATGTTGGCGGCATGCTCCCCAGGGCTTGTCTCTAGGCAATGTCACGGGTACGGGTAACCCGCACGGGTTTTCATACGGGTACCCAACGGGTACGGGTACGGGTCAGCAGTGGCTGTACCCGTACCCTTACCCGTACCCGCGCATGGGTGAAGCAATTATTAGCACCGCACGCACTGCCACGCAGCCACAACAACACACCTCTCACAACACCTCCATCCCATTCCGAGTCGATCTCATCTTTTCGAGGAGCTACATACAATTTTTCGGGTGCGACGTAAGGTTTCGGGATGATGGGAGGAGCTGGAGCTTGAGATACATCAGTTGCCACTAGATCTTTAAGATCAGTGCACTGATCGTTATCAAAACCAGCTCTTTTCTCCCCCTCAATCTGCACACCGTTCGTCTTTGACACAACCCGCTCATTCTCCGGACTCCGCCCACTCATTTGTGTGATCCCACCTACTCGTTTTTCATCCCACCCGCTTGTTTTGGACCTCGCCCGCTTGTTTTTGACCCAAACCACTTGTTCCGTCTCAAAAATGGACCCGACGTGTTGAAAGCGTGTCATCTCGCCTTACAAACATATCCACTACCTTGAAAATGGACCCGTCGCTTCAAGAGTGACCCCACCATCTCACAAGTGGACCCGACGTGTCGAAACGGCGCTCCGGATCCACACGTAGTATGCCACTGGGCATCAACGACCAGCCATGCCACGAGTTTTGGTCCCAGGGAGAGAGGTTGATGAGTGGTACGTCGTCCATCACATACCATACCCCACCCATCTCACGTAGTATGACACCGATTGCACACACACTGTGACTCGCCTCGTGTGGGTCCCGAGTCCTCCAACACCATCTCCTGCATCAACGCACAACGCGCTGCTCCTTGCGCAGCTGCAACGACGACCACATCGATGCAGCTACGACGATCACACACCCAGGTGCACATGCACCATGACTCGCCTGGTGTGCACTGGGTCCCTCGTCCTCCATCACCATCTCCTGCATCAACGTACAACGAGCCGCTCCATGCCCAGCCGCAACAACGAACATCGATGCAGCTATGATGATCACGCACCGTGACTCGCCTCGGCGTGTGGGTCCCTCGTCCTCCATCACCATCTCCTGCATCAACGTACAACGAGCCGCTCCATGCGCAGCCGCAACGACGACCACATTGATGCACGCACACCATTACTATATTTTTTTTCTTTATATTTGTATTGCTACTAACTAACCACTCTCGCAGCTAATGTAGATGTAACTGTATAAATAAAATGACTGGTAATACTATGTTGTACCCGCGGGTATACCCTCGACGGGTGTACCCGTGGGTCTGTACCTACCTACCCGCAGCTCAACCCGTACCCGTCATCACGGGTATGGGTATATCATGGGTATGGGTACGGGTATGACCTCCCACACCCGTGGGTTTACCCGTGACATTGCCTACTTGTCTCCCACTGGTGGCCACCTGCGGACGCCAAAGGACTATGATGCATCCCATAGTCGTAGGGCAATGGGACGTGCAAGGGTGACAATGGGGTACCTGTGTAGTTATATGGCGCGGCACCCATGAGACGAGGGCTTCCTTCTTGCTGCTGAGTTGTTTCCATGGTGGACATTGACGGGGAGGGCAGATCGACAGAAGCTGGAGAGCTGTGAGGGCTGGATTTCCCACCTATCGACTGCGGGCTAGAGAATACGGCAGAGTACGCCCCCATGCTCGAGCCAGGGACACCCTCATGGTCGTCACGTCCTCGCTTGCGTGATGTCGACCGGTTGCGCTGCGCTGTGGCACATGAAATGTCAGCAAGTATCATAAGTGAGCGCATATCAGCCTTACAATCTACACGGTATGACGCAACAGGGGGCCGCCACGTGGAAGCAGGGTCTCGTGAGCGACTGATTCTTCGGGGCTTCATCTTGATCGAACGGCTCACGGGCAGGACCTGTCCAGACGAGGATGTAACCAAGGATTGTCTGCGCTCGAGTGCTGCCGGTGCAACAGTTGGTGGCATTGGCATGTCAGTAGCTTGTCTATCAGCATTGCTGACTTTCCTAATAGCGTCGTCCGCAGTACTCATCAACTCAATGAGCAACTCCTTGCATTTACGAGCGCCTGGCCAATGGCCCTCCCAGGACTCTATTGTCAGGATACAGCTTTTTGCTTCGTCCATCGCTGTCGCGGTAGCCCTGGGGTCCGGAGAGTGCATCGCATACAGGAGGATGATGACAGTGGAGCTGAAGAGATGCTGAATGAAGAATGCGAGGTGGTGCAAAGGTGGCATGACATTGTTAATCGAAGGTGCAAGGCGAATGCATGACCGAGCAGATGAGACCGCCCTTGCAGTGGATTTCGGCGCAACCGATTGATCGCGTCTCACCAGCAAGACATTGCATTGCGATGGAGTGTAGTGAGCACAGAATAGTAGTGACTGTTGGCGGTCGTGTTATGCTTGTTATATATTAGTGATATGGCCCATATAAAAATAAACCCTAATCTCGTTCTACATAGTTTTTTTTCACGTTCCGCTGGTTCAGCCACAGTGGCTGACATTGTTTACAAATGTGATACTCCAGCCGCTGTGGAGAGTGTGAGGGAGCTTAAGGTTGTGCTGGGTTTGAATTTGTTGGATCATGTGACTTTGCTTTGTAATACTACTCAGATATCACTAAGTCCCTCTCCCTAATAGCAAGTCGCCCTCATACTCGAAACAGCGGTGGGAAGGAGCCTGGTAGTGCTCTTGTCTTATCTTCACACTGTAAACTGTAAGAGGGCACACAACATTGCCGCCCTCGCCATCAACATCGTCTTCATTACAGCAAACTTCTTCTAGATCCAACTCCCCATCATCTCCTCTCGTACCCACACCTCATTGTGCATCCTGTGGCCCTCGATCTCGCCTTGTCGACGGTCGTGAAAGATACGATACCAACGTTGTCGCATTCCGCCCATTCGTAGCGTCATGGCTACGTTTCCCCCTCTTTCAACATTCTTCTCTGTGGCGTCCCTGGATCTATACTTACTAAGCGACTTCTCCATTCATTCACACATTACTGGCCTCGTTATGGCCCCTTGTGATAAATATCTTATTCAATGCTGTACGCCTAGGTGACATTGTACCCTCTGTACATGTTCTGTGCCGTGACACCCATCAGCGGGGTCACAGTGGGGGTCTTTGGCGGCTACCTTGAGCAGTTTTCATCGAGCGACGGGCTTCTTCAAATCACGGAAACCTCGATTACCTCGCCAAATCAACAAGCGTTGACGGACTGCAGGCAGAAACGTGTAGGGAACACGGTGGAAGGCGAGTTGTCGGAACCCGTTGCAATCATTCTTGGAGATACTGGACATTAGAATGTCAAGCTTACGACGCAGCGAATCTTACAACTTTCTTGTCCTCGGAGCCGATTCTTCAAACTGGACCAGTTGAAAGCAAGCGTTTAAAACAGCGTTCCCCCTCGACGGTCAGTGCCTTGATTAGTTCCAATGTATCCCACCTCGCGCCGTGCAGACTTTTCTCTCCCTGACATTGACCTGGCAGCGCAAGTGACATCCCTCCACCTCATATCAAACCTAGTCCTGATCGCGGTAGTTGGAGCTATTCCCCCCCTGTATCGGACTGTGGCCGGATTCCACCCATCACCCAACGCCAATGTTCTTCAGCCCTTGTTTTTGCAGCAGCAGTCCTACATGCATCTTGTTCACTCATTCACCTTACTCTTCCATTCCTTCTTGTACCGGTACCATCGTATGGCCTTCCGTGATCTCCACTGGTTGCACCCCTGATACGTACCATCATACCAGACGTCGTGGCTTTCACGCCGCTTTCGATCATTCATGGCCCATTGTACTACTGCACCTACCCTCTTGTATCATCGACCACTACGCTGTTTGGGCTATCCTAGGATCAAATCCCCGACTTGATTTCGGCATGGATAAAACCGACTCTGGCTAGAACATAGTAGATACTGAGAGATATCATACTCAAGTACAGTCGTTAGGAAATGAAATAAAATCGGGTGGGCATCCATCGATATCCATCACTGGGACTGTCACCCTGGAAGATGTCATTCGAAGAATAGGTGGATGCCCACAACCCAGCCAAGTGTACAAATAGTTAAGTGATGCGCATATGACGAGGCGACACTAATACAGTGGGCTAGATCAAGTTCAGATCACGGCAACAAGGGAGGCATAGGCAGTAACAGAGGATGTCTATCTAAGGATAGTCCCTCCAGTGTTGGACCGTCGCCTCCGCAATGGGCTAACCTAGTGCTGCGATGTCGTATGTCACAGGTTGTGCGTCTGCTCGCCGCCTATCTTCATGGGCTTCGAATGAGAAACCTTGTGACTTACTAGTTGGCCAGGCGCTCGTTAAACTGGCGTCACCCCAAGCGTGACATCATCCGAACCACGATTGCGTCGATATTGAGGAGTTCGCAAGTGGGACCAACGTCCCACGAGGCGGCTCAGATGTTTGGACTACTGGGTGGGAGGTGACTTAGAGGTTGCTAGAAACTACCAAATGCTGAAGTTGATATACAAGGAACAACCGTGGAGATGACGTACGTCCAAAGCATCCGTTAGACCCTCCAGTAGACCTACTCGGGGCGTCGTACAGGGATGTGGGATAGTAGGCAGCTGAATGGTGAGGCACGTCAGCGAGTTCCGGTATCGACCAGCAAGTAGTTACTCACATCTAACAGAGCGTTGTCAACAACGGTGTAAAAATCATTCGAGTACTCATATCTTCTTCCGTACGGATTCAATCCTATTCGTGCGTGTCACTGCTACAGTAGAATCCACCACAAGCGCGGTTCTTTTCCACATCATTGAAAGGATCATTTCACCATTTCACACTTTCACATTTCACTTTGTCATCATTTCACACACTCACACTTCCATTCCTACTTAATCTCCGTTTCTTCTATCATTCTTATCATACACATTTCACGTCTTCTCTTCCATTCCATCACAACATGCTCTCCGCCTGGCATATAGCCTTCCTCGTCATAGCCGCTCTTATCGCTACCCTGGTCATAGGGTTCTGGGTATATATACAGCTCGAATATCGTAGTAAGTCTCTAGTTCTGAAATAGTTTTCACTCCCAGAATCACATTGTCTTCACTTTGAGCTTTGTCTTTGGGTGTCCCTAACATTATTTCAGAACTACTCTCTCGCCTCCATCTTCCTACATTTGCCTGTTGACGGTACACTTCGTACCCTCACTGTTTCTCATACGTCGTCGAGTAGGCCGCGCTCCGACGTTCATCATCTATCCTGTACTTGTTCTTAACACGGTGTAACTTCGACTTTGCCGTGCTGTGCGTCTACCTCAGTGGCGTTTAGAACAACTACCAAAAACAACCGTCTACCATACTTTATGAGTGATGGATCGCTTCACCCAGTATCGCAACCCAACGCCAGTGGTTCCGGACGAAGGGGACAACGACAACTCCGTCTCCCTAACTCCGACCCCTATGGCTTCCTCATCTCGCACCCCCGCTACCACCAGCTCTGTCCACCTCCCCCCGAACAACTCAGACGACAATGCGCTCGATCTCCAGAATTTTCGGACATGGTATGGACTCTATATCCTGGATCCATCAGCAGCCGGACCACCGCCAACACCCTCCAACTTTCCGTCGCAGACCGTGCCAATGCACGCTCCCACCGCAGTTGTCCTGCCAAACCCGTTCCACTCCAGCAGAATGGCAGATGGGAGCCGTCAACAGTTGAGGAGCTCAGGAATTGGTGGGAGAGCCTCGCCAAGAAGGAACGAGCCCTCAAGGCCACATCCTCCTCAGTTCCCGATGAGAGTACGCCTGCCCGAACCGAAAGTCGGGAAATCGCTAGCAGCCAAGCTGGACACGTTCGACAGCAACAAGTCGCACTACGTGACTTGGATGAGGCAACTCCAAACGTACCTGATGGGGTACAACGAGGAACCAAGCGATCGGCAGAAGATGCTGATTGCTACGTCGTACATGAGGGGCTCAAACGCCGCAGGACGGTGGGCGGACTTGTTCTCACAACAACCCGAAAACCTCGACTTGTCCTACGATGAGTTCCTTGACAGACTCGACGCCACCTTCAAGCCAGTCGCGCTTCAGCGAACGGCTGAAAAGAAGCTGATGAATCTGAAGCAAGGCAAGGAGACGGTGGAAGATTTCTTTACCACCATGAAACAGCTCGTCCTCGAGGCCGACTACGACCTCTACGACCAACGCCGACTTCTCATCAACATCATGAGGAACGGTATCCACAATGAGGTCGTCGAATACGTTGAGCGTTCTCAACCCCGGCTGATGAAATCAGAATCATTCAGTCAATGGGAAGAAGCGCTCATTGAAGGAGCTCAAACCCTCGCCGAGATCGCCGACAGAAAGAGGTCGACTTTCTCCAACCCCTCGTACATCTCTCATCCCCGTCCTCAGCAGCCGTTTCAGACGGTCAATAGTCGTCCTGAGGCGACACTACCCAAGACCGACGGAGCCCAACCTTCGCTCTACACGCCTGGCACGTTTGGTGGCCAAGGTGTCCCGATGGATATCGCAAAAGCGAGAGCCGAAGGAAAGTGTTTCTGCTGCAGTAAGCCTTGGCCCTGTGCCGAGCACTTCAAACCCCGTCCCCGTCAGATGTGCATGATGGATTACAAGGGGATCAAGATCTTTTATCAAACCGCGCAAGAATTGGCTGACAATATGAAAGTTGTCGATGAACGAGAGAAGGGCCTCTCTGCTACGGTCGTGAACGACCAATCGGGTTTTGGAAACGGAGCATAGCTGGTCGACTACGGCTCCCTGAACAGTCCTCATCGTGTACAGTAGGTACCTCATGTATTCTACCTTCTGTTAATAAATATGCAGTGTTACCTGTACACGATGTGGGCGAGACTACCGAAGAAACACCTGTAAAGCCAAAACAGGTAACCATCTTGCAGCGTCCCGAAACACGCAAGAAGTCTGTTAGTAAGTCTCCTGTTGCATGTGGTGTGGCGCCACAAGAGCAAATCTGGGAGAATGGAGCCTCTGATCGCCCTAGCGGTCATGCAATCAAAAACCACACCAGTGCAAAGGCTGACCGAAGTTGGCTTAACAGTGTGGATCCTTGGTCTATCCGATGGATAAAAACCATCGTAGACAACGCCGATGAGGAGCGTGCAATCCATCATATCAAATCCTTCGTCCACGACTCCCGACGCACCGAAGTCAATGCGTCTCTCATTTCCTCGCTGAAAACCTCTTCTTTATACGATGCCTCATTCATTCTTCGCGATTTACAAAAGAAACCCCGCTTTGTTCATACATCCAAGAGCAAACACGATAGCCTTGAACTTCCAGTTGAAATAGTATGCGATGATCAAACTCATCTCTCAACAACCGCACTCATCGACTCGGGATGCACTGGGTCGTCAATCGACCAGTCTTTTGTAAAAGAAAAGAATCTCTTCTGTCATCCTCTCCCTCATCCGATACCAGTCTACAACGCTGATGGGACAACCAACTCACATGGAACCATCAAAGAGTTCGTCATTGTCGAGATGGTCATACTCGATCATCACGAACGAATCGCGTTGGCAGTCACAAACCTAGGGACAAATTCAATATTCCTGGGTCATGACTGGTTAAAGATCCATAACCCATCCATCGATTGGAAAACCGGTCGTATCGAATTCAGATGCGAAGATGACCATGTCCCTGGTCTAATCGATGTCGATGATGACGAAGAAGAGGAAGATCATGTACGTTATCAAGAAGGAGAACGTCTTTTTATGGTAGATATCCGCGCCTTCGAAAATGTTGCGACCAACATTGCAGCTGCCAAAGCCATGTCAAAGAGAAAGAAAAGCTTCGAGGAAATCATACCCAATGTATACCATGATTTCCGAGATGTCTTTGCAAAGGAAAACTTCGATGAACTCCCTCCACGAAAACCCTGGGATCACGCTATCGAGTTACTTCCTGGTGATCATAAGATAGATTGCAAAACCTACAATCTCTCACCAGATGAACAAAAAGAACTCGATGCCTTCCTCGAAGAGAATCTCTCAAGTAGACGGATTAGACCATCAAAATCTCCCTTTGCCTCAGCATTCTTCTTTGTCAAAAAGAAAGATGGACGTCTTCGCCCTATACAAGATTATCGGAAGTTGAACGACATCACGATCAAGAATCGTTACCCCCTCCCTCTAATCTCGGAGCTCGTCGACAAGCTGAAGTCAGCCAAGCACTTCACAAAGTTGGATATTCGATGGGGTTATAACAACGTCCGCATCGTTGATGGTGATGAATGGAAAGCAGCATTCAGAACTAATCATGGACTCTACGAACCACTTGTTATGTTCTTTGGCCTCACCAATTCGCCAGCAACATTCCAAACGATGATGAATGATCTCTTCCGTGATCTCATCAACAGAGGTGTTGTCATCATCTATATGGACGACATAATGATCTACACGACTACCCTCGAAGAGCATCGTCAGGTCATCCGCGAAGTTCTTACAATCCTTCGTGACAACAAACTGTTCCTCAAACCCGAAAAATGTGATTTTGAGAAGTCCGAAACCGAATACCTCGGTCTGGTCGTCTCCCATAACTCAGTTGGCATGGATCCCCTCAAGGTCAAAGCAGTCGTTGACTGGCCCGTTCCCTCTTCTTGGAAGGACGTCCGATCATTCCTTGGTTTCCTTAATTTCTATCGTCGTTTTGTCAAGGACTTCGCCCAAAAGGCCTGACCTCTTAATGCCCTGACATCTGACAAGAAACCTTGGCTTTGGACTGCAGATTGTCAAGCTGCTTTCGACTCCCTGAAGACCACCCTCACCACTGCTCCATTGTTGGCCATGCCCCGCGCTGATCAACCCTTCCGTGTTGAGACAGACAGTTCCGGTATTGGTGTTGGTGCTGTGTTGTCCCAACAACAGGATGACAAACTTTGGCGACCGGTCACTTTCTTTTCCCATTCTCTGAATGATGCTGAGCGGAACTATCACGCCGCTGATCTTGAGTTGCTCACCATCGTCTGTGCCTTCAAGGAATGGCGCCATTATCTTTTGGGGGCTTCGCATCGTGTAGAGGTGTTGACTGACCATGGCAACCTCACATTCTTTCGCCGCCCTCAGGATCTTTCGCGTCGCCAGGCCCATTGGCAGCAATTTCTCTCTGAGTTCGATTTCTCCTTGACCCATCGTCTGGGCAAGTCTAATCCCGCTGATCCTCTGTCCCGGAGGCCAGATCTTGGGGAAGGGGTGGATCTCGACAATAAGGCTCAAGTCGTCCTGCCATCATCCCTTTTCACCCGACAAATTCACTCCGATTCTATTGAAGCCAAAGTAATTCAGCTGCAATACAAAACAGAACGCTTCGCAAGAAAGGGCTTGGAAAAAGAAGGATCACTCTGGTCGAAACAAGACAACATCATCCATTGGAGAGATCCCCTATATATCCCAAAGGACGACGACTTACGAGAGAAAATTATCATTGCCCATCATGATCATCCCCTCGCTGGACATCCAGGAATAAGGCGGACTCGTGATCTCATCATGGCAAAATATTACTGGCCGACAATTCGAAAGGATATAGACAAGTACGTCCGCGGTTGTGATGCATGCCAGAAGACAAAGGCAAAGACCGTGACCAAGATCACTCCTCTCAACCCCTTACCTGTTCCATCTGCACCATGGGAAGAAATTTCCATCGATCTCATCGGACCTTTACCCGAGTCCAAAGGCAAAGACGCTGTCCTCGTGGTCGTCGACCGATTCACAAAGATGATTCACCTATTCCCTGTCTCAACAACGATTACATCACAAGGAGTAGCAAACATCTATCGTGACCATGTTTTCAAACTACATGGAACCCCGAAGAGAGTCATCTCGGATCGAGGAACACAATTCGTCTCATCGTTCATGCGTGACCTCTATACGTTGCTGAAAATTGATGCAAATCCATCAACCACTTATCATCCACAAACCGATGGACAGACAGAACGAGTCAATCGCGAAGTGGAACAATACCTTCGCCTCTATATCAATCATCGTCAAACAGATTGGACTGATTGGCTCGCACTCACGGAATTTGCTCATAATCAGAAAACGTCGTCAGCAACCGGTTTTTCTCCCTTCATCCTCAATTATGGTCAACAACCGCTCATTGGAACAGAACGTCGAGAAGTGAAGAATCAAGCTTCTGCCGACTTCGTTTCTACCATGAAAGAGATGCATGAACAAGCCAAGATTGCTTTGACATGAGCAGCTGCAGACATGAAACGGTTTCATGATCGTCACGCTAAAGATCGTCAGGAATATAAACCCGGAGACCTTGTCCTTTTGGAAGGAACAAACATTCGCTCAGATCGACCAATGAAGAAGTTGGACGACAAACGATACGGACCTTTCAAAGTCATTAAGAAAATTGGAACAGCCGCTTACGAATTGAAACTCGACAAATCGTGGAAAGGAATCCATCCCGTCTTCAATGAATGTCTCTTGTGGCCATACATCAAAGGGGTTTATCCATCACAGAAACAACCTCCTCCACCTCCTCCAGATGTCATCGCCCAATCCCTAGAGCACGAAATTGAGTCCATTATCGACTCAAGGGAACGACGCGGTCAAATTGACTACCTCATTCATTGGAAAGGTTTTCCTCGTGAAGAACGCGAATGGATAAAAGCGTCTGAGTTGACAAATGCGCAAGACGCCATTCGGGATTTCCATCGACTTCATCCCATTGCTCCTCGTCCAAATCCTCGCATGACTTTACGTCCTCTCACTGCCGATTCTCCTTGTTCCTATCCCATCTGTCGACATGTTCCTCCTCCCACTCCCAGCAGTGTCTTCCTCTCTGATGACTTCAAGTCCTTTCGCTCTACTCTTAATCGTTTTGACGACTCGTTCTTCGAATTTCCTCTTGCTGTGGACGTCAAGACTTAGAAGGGGGGTATTGAAAGGATCATTTCACCATTTCACACTTTCACATTTCACTTTGTCATCATTTCACACACTCACACTTCCATTCCTACTTAATCTCCGTTTCTTCTATCATTCTTATCATACACGTTTCACGTCTTCTCTTCCATTCCATCACAACATGCTCTCCGCCTGGCATATAGCCTTCCTCGTCATAGCCGCTCTTATCGCTACCCTGGTCATAGGGTTCTGGGTATATATACAGCTCGAATATCGTAGTAAGTCTCTAGTTCTGAAATAGTTTTCACTCCCAGAATCACATCGTCTTCACTTTGAGCTTTGTCTTTGGGTGTCCCTAACAATCGTCAACGTTCCGCAACGCATCTGCTATTGGAACTTAGACGTCAGAATGTGAGCAGAATTGTGTTAAACTAGACTTACATGTCCAACTGAGCACCCGAAAACCGGACCTCCTTGGTATGGCCATCAGCGGTCGAGTTGGACCGTTCACCAAACACTTCAGGTTACCCCCAGACATAGGCTCTTAGCCTATATTCTGCCTACTAAAAATATAGGCTAAGAGCCTATTGTAAAAGAGAGATGTAACCAACGTGTACAAACTCCGGCCAAAAAGTGTACACTTTTGTCGACCAAATGGTCACTTAGAAAAGTGTAGCTTGAGAAAGTGACACAACATGTAAGCAAACTCCAGCCAAAAGTGTCACCCTTTTGTCTACCAAGGATCAACTTAAATAAGTA
Source organism: Melanogaster broomeanus (assembly GCA_014904935.1). Classification (NCBI taxonomy): domain Eukaryota; kingdom Fungi; phylum Basidiomycota; class Agaricomycetes; order Boletales; family Melanogastraceae; genus Melanogaster; species Melanogaster broomeanus. Next base: position 25,171 of record MU123937.1, on the reverse strand, counting down.
TATCCGGAAAAAGTGTACAAAACTCCGACCAAAAGTGTAACACTTTGCTACCAAGTCAACTAAAAAGTTACCAAAAGAAAAGTGTACCAAACCGATTCAAATGTAGCAAAACTGCTACCAAAAGTGTACACTATTGCTACAAGTCAACTAAAAAGTAGTACAACAAAAGTGTACAAAACTCCAATCAAAAGTGTAACTTTTGTCTACCATAGTCAATTGAAAAAAGTGTACCAAAAATAGTGTAGCAAAACTCCAGCCAAAATGACACTTTTGTTACCAGTCAACTTAAAAGTTACTAAAAAGTGTAGCAAAACTCCAGCCAAAAGTGTACGACTTTGTCTACCAAGCTAAACTTACAAAGGTACGGAAAAAGTGTACACAAATGTAGCAAAACTCGGCCAAAAAGTGTACACTTTTGTCTACCAAGTCGACTTAAAAAGTGTCCCGAAAAGTGTACACAGAAGTGTAGCAAACTCCAGCAAAGTGTACACTTTTGTCTACCCAACCTAACTTAAAAAAGTGGAGCAAAAGTGTACACAAAGTGTAGCAAAATACCGCCAAAAGTACACTTTTTCTACATGTCAACTGAAAAAGTGTAGCCAAAAAAGTGTACACAAAGTGTACAACCTCCGCCCAAAGTATATCACTTTCTCTACCAAACAACTTACAAAAGGTAGTGAAAAAGTGTAGTGAAAGAGTACCAAGTGACAAACAATCAGGTGGCTGAACCATACATTTTTGCGCTTATTTGGATGATTATGTAGCAATTGTAATCCGGCACTACTCCTAACATGATTTACCGTTTTAGTAGCTTGTTGGAGACGTTAGGAGATTATTCAAACAAAATAAAGAAACGTACAATTATCAGAAATACAATAACTGGATTCTTCATGTGGTGGGCATGTTATCTAGTCATCCTACCATGTGTAACTGCACCAAATTGTACTCACATTTAGAAGGAAAACAAGGAGAAACATGATTGTTTCAGCAAAATGTCCTATCATACCTTTTGATTTGCAGTCAAGTTCACTTGTATCCTTCACATGCAAATTGATGCAATCTCAACCAATTTTCGCTTTTTTGACACTATTCTCCTTGTTTTCCTTCTAAATGTGAGTACATTTGGTGCAGTTCACATGGTATGATGACTGGTAACATGCCCCCCACCATGAGACATCCATGTTATTGTGTTTCTGATAATTGTATGTTTTTTATTTGTTTTGAATAATCTCCTAAGTCTCCTAACAAGGCTTAAAATGGTAATAATGTAGGAGTAGTGGCCGGAGTTCTGATTACATAATCATCCAAAAAGCGAAAAATGTCACTTGGTTTCAGCCACCTGCTTGTTTGGTACACTTTGTGTACACTTTTTCACTACACTTTTTCACTACACTTTTGTAAGTTGGTTTGGTAGAGAAAAGTGTACTACTCTTGGGCGGAGTTTTTGCTACACTTTGTGTACACTTTTTTTGCTACACTTTTTCAGTTGACTTGGTAGACAAAAGTGTACACTTTTGGCCGGAGTTTTGCTACACTTGGTGTACACTTACACTTTTTAAGTTGGTTGGGTAGACAAAAGTGGTCACTTTTGGCTGGAGTTTTGCTACACTTTGTGTACACTTTTTCGGTACATCTTTTTAAGTCGACTTGGTAGACAAAAGTGTACACTTTGGCCTGAGTTTTGTACACTTTGTGTACACTTTTTTTCCGTACCTTTGTAAGTTAGCTTGGTAGACAAAAGTGTACACTTTTGGCTGGAGTTCTTGCTACACTTTTTTGGTACACTTTTAAGTTGACTTGGTAGACAAAAGTTACACTTTTGCTGGAGTTTTGCTACACTTTTTTGGTACTTTTTAAGTTGACTTGGTAGACAAAAGTTACACTTTTGATTGGAGTTTTGCTACACTTTTTTGGTATGCTTTTTAAGTTGACTTGGTAGACAAAAGTGTACACTTTTTGTCAGAGTTTTTCTACACTTTTGATCAGAGTTTTGGTACACTTTTTTGGTACACTTTTTAAGTTACTTGGTAACAAAAGTGTACACTTTTGGTCGGAGTTTTGCTACACTTTTTCGGTATACTTTTTAAGTTGATTTGGTAGACAAAAGGGTACACTTTTGGCTGGAGTTTTGCTACATGTTGTGTACACTTTCTCAGTACACTTTTTAAGTTGACTTGGTAGACAAAAGTGTACACTTTTGGCCGGAGTTTTGCTACACGTTGTGTACACTTTTTTCGCTATACTTTTTAAGTTGACTTGATAGACAGAAGTATACACTTTTGGCCAGAGTTTTGCTACACTTTGTATAAATGTTTTCACTACATTTTTTTAATTGGTTTAGTAGACAAAAGTATATACTCTTGAGTGGATTTTTGCTACACTTGGTATACACTTTTTCACTACACTTTTTAAATTGGTTTGATAGACACAATTGTATACTTTTGGCCAGAGCTTTGCAAGTATGGAATAAGTAGATAAGTAAAACTATAATGGTAGATATGATTTAGATAAGTATGAAATAAAGTAGATAAGTGAAATTGAAATGGTAGATGTGATTAGATAAGTATAAAGTAACTAAATGAATGAAACTATATCAGCTGATAGATGTTCCAACTCACAATCTGGGTATTTTAATTGCTACTATGGGTGTCCCAAACTCAGCATGTGGGCATCCCAAACTCCCAGTGGGCATTCCCAAACTCATATTGAGGGCATCCTAAGACATGCTGTGGATGTCCCAAGGCCACCATATGGGTATCCCAACCTTCTCCTTTGGATATCCCAAGACCTGCCATGGGTGTCCCAAAGCTACTATATGGGCATCCCAAACCTCCACTGGGGCATCCCAAACTCCCACCCTGGGTATCCCAATTGCTCCTGTGGGCATCCCAAACTTCTCCTTGGATATCCCAAGACCTGCCATGGGTGTCCCAAAGCTACTATATGGGCATCCCAAACCTCCACTGGGGCATCCCAAACTCCCACCCTGGGTATCCCAATTACTACTGTGGGCATCCCAAACTTCTCCTTGGATATCCCAAGATCTGTCATGGGTGTCCCAAAGCTATTATGTGGGCATCCCAAACCTCCACTGGGGCATCCCAAACTCCCACCCTGGATATCCCAATTGTTACTGTGGGCATCCCAAACTTCTCCCCTGGATGTCCCAAGATCTCCTGTGGGTGTCCCAAAGATACTTTGTGGGCATCCCCAATTCACCATTTTCAACATCCCCAAACTCCCACTATGGCTGTCCAAAATGCACCATCTACATATCCTGAATGCATACTCAGACTCCTATTGTGGGCATCCCAATTCCTCCTGTAAGCATCACCTTAATTAGTGTAGAGGAGTTATTCAAGATTCTGACAAGTCATTTGAAGCACCATGAGTAGATATAACAACCACCTAGTCATTCTGTACACCATAGGTGGTGAAATGGCCAAGCAGTAATCTCAAAACTACACAATCAAAACTTCACCATTGTACTGTGTAATCTTCTGGTGTTGATTTCATGGGTATTGGTGAGTCACTGAGGCCTGGGATGGATATGTAGCTTGTTTTGTAGGTTAATGATTTACCTAGTTCTTCAGTAGGGACTCCAAGCAACATTGCAGCTTGCTGAATTTTGTAATTCTGTAATTTTTGTGGGATTTTTTGGAAGTCCCAAACAAGGACCCCTGACACCCCCATAGGTGTCCAAAGTCAATGGGAAACCCAAACTATCCCTGGGTGTCCCAAAATATTTGGGCATCCCAACCTGTCACCTTGGGCATCCCATGTGACACCCCACACTTTTCCAAAACACCCAAAATACACTTCCCACACATCCTGAAAATTCATTTTTTACCTTGGGATGCCCCTTGGC
>MU123937.1:10359-21278 GCA_014904935.1 Melanogaster broomeanus | reverse complement strand
CATTTTGGCTTGGAGTTTTGCTACACTTTTTCGGTACACTTTTTAAGTGACTTGGTAGACAAAAGTGTACACTTTTGGTCGGAGTTTTCTACACTTTTTCGTACACTTTTTAAGTTGACTTGGTAGACAAAAGTGTACACTTTTGGTTGGAGTTTTGCTACACTTTTTCGGTACACTTTTTAAGTTGACTTGGTAGACAAAGTGTACACTTTTGATCAGAGTTTTGCTACACTTTTTCGGTACACTTTTGGCTGGAGTTTTGCTACATGTTGTGTACACTTTCTTGGTACACTTTTTAAGTTGACTTGGTAGACAAAAGTGTACACTTTTGGCCGGAGTTTGCTACACGTTGTGTACACTTTTTCGCTATACTTTTTAAGTTGACTTGGTAGACAGAAGTGTACACTTTTGGCCAGAGTTTTGCTACACTTTGTATAAATGTTTTCACTATATTTTTTTTAATTGGTTTAGTAGACAAAAGTATATACTCTTGAGTGGATTTTTGCTACACTTGGTATACACTTTTTCACTACACTTTTTAAATTGGTTTGGTAGACACAATTGTATACTTTTGGCCAGAGCCTTGCTACACTTTATATATATTTTATAATAATAGCTGTGATTAGATAAGTATAACTATTATAATGATGTGGTAGATAAGTATGGAATAAGTAGATAAGTAAAACTATAATGGTAGATATGATTAGATAAGTATGAAATAAGTAGATAAGTGAAATTGAAATGGTAGATGTGATTAGATAAGTATAAAGTAACTAAATGAATGAAACTATATCAGCTGGTAGATGTTCCAACTCACAATCTGGGTATTTTAATTGCTACTATGGGTGTCCCAAACCTAGCATGTGGGGCATCCCAAACTCCCAGTGGGCATTCCCAAACTCATATTGAGGGCATCCTTAAAGAGTTTTGCTACACTTTTGATCAGAGTTTTGGTACACTTTTTTGGTACACTTTTTAAGTTGACTTGGTAGACAAAAGTGTACACTTTTGGTCGGAGTTTTGCTACACTTTTTCGGTATACTTTTTAAGTTGATTTGGTAGACAAAAGGGTACACTTTTGGCTGGAGTTTTGCTACATGTTGTGTACACTTTCTCAGTACACTTTTTAAGTTGACTTGGTAGACAAAAGTGTACACTTTTGGCCGGAGTTTTGCTACACTTTTTTAAGTTGGTTGGTAGACACAAGTGTACACTTTTGGCTGGAGTTTTGCTACACTTTTTCAGTACACTTTTTAAGTTGACTTGGTAGACAAAAGTGTACACTTTTGGCCGGAGTTTTGCTACACGTTGTGTACACTTTTTCGCTATACTTTTTAAGTTGACTTGGTAGACAGAAGTAGTACACTTTTGGCCAGGAGTTTTGCTAACCTTTGTATAAATGTTTTCACTACATTTTTTTTAATTGGTTTAGTAGACAAAAGTATATACTCTTGAGTGGATTTTTTGCTACACTTGGTATACACTTTTTCACTACACTTTTTTAAATTGGTTTGATAGACACAATTGTATACTTTTGGCCAGAGCTTTGCAAGTATGGAATAAGTAGATAAGTAAAACTATAATGGTAGATATGATTAGATAAGTATAACTATTATAATGATGTGGTAGATAAGTGTGGAATAAGTAGATAAGTAAAACTATAATGGTAGATATGATTAGATAAGTATGAAATAAGTAGATAAGTGAAATTGAAATGGTAGATGTGATTAGATAAGTATAAAGTAACTAAATGAATGAAACTATATCAGCTGATAGATGTTCCAACTCACAATCTGGGTATTTTAATTGCTACTATGGGTGTCCCAAACTCAGCATGTGGGCATCCCAAACTCCCAGTGGGCATCCCAAACTCCCAGTGGGCATTCCCAAACTCATATTGAGGGCATCCTAAGACATGCTGTGGATGTCCCAAGGCCACCATATGGGTATCCCAACCTTCTCCTTTGGATATCCCAAGACCTGCCATGGGTGTCCCAAAGCTACTATATGGGCATCCCAAACCTCCACTGGGGCATCCCAAACTCACACCCTGGGTATCCACTGCTCCTTGTGGCATCCCAAACTTCTCCTTGGATATCCCAAGACCTGCCATAGGGTGTCCCAAAGCTACATCATGGCATCCCAACACCTCACTGGGGCATCTCCAAAACTCCCACACGTGGTATCCCGAGAGTTGCCCTGTGGGCACCAAGGTTTCTCCGGTTGATATCCCGAAGACCGGGCCATGGAGTTCCATCAGAGGAGGCGGTATATTGGGCCTTGTCGCCTAAGATCTGTCCTTTACTGGGCATCTCCAAACTCCCACCCTGGGCTTATCTCAATGCTTCCTGTGGCATCCAAATTCTCCTTGTGAATATCTCCATATTTCTATTCTATATTCTATTATGTGGCATCCAAAACCTCCAACTGGCATCCCAAACCCCTCCCACCCTGGATAATCCCAATTTGTTATGTTGATCCCATATATCTCCTTCTGATGTCCCAAGATCTCCTGTGGGTGTCCCAAAGATACTTTGTGGGCATCCCCAATTCACCATTTTCAACATCCCCAAACTCCCACTATGGCTGTCCAAAAATGCACCATCTACATATCCTGAATGCATACTCAGACTCCTATTGTGGGCATCCCAATTCCTCCTGTAAGCATCACCTTAATTAGTGTAGAGGAGTTATTCAAGATTCTGACAAGTCATTTGAAGCACCATGAGTAGATATAACAACCACCTAGTCATTCTGTACACCATAGGTGGTGAAATGGCCAGCAGTAATCTCAAAACTACACAATCAAAACTTCACCATTGTACTGTGTAATCTTCTGGTGTTGATTTCATGGGTATTGGTGAGTCACTGAGGCCTGGGATGGATATGTAGCTTGTTTTGTAGGTTAATGATTTACCTAGTTCTTCAGTAGGGACTCCAAGCAACATTGCAGCTTGCTGAATTTTGTAATTCTGTAATTTTTGTGGGATTTTTTGGAAGTCCCAAACAAGGACCCCTGACACCCCCATAGGTTGTCCAAAGTCAATGGGAAACCCAAACTATCCCTGGGTGTCCCAAAATATTTGGGCATCCCAACCTGTCACCTTGGGCATCCCATGTGACACCCACACTTTTCCAAAACACCCAAAATACACTTTCCCACACATCCTGAAAATTCATTTTTTACCTTGGGGATGCCCCTTGGCACAATAGGCTCTTAGCCTATATTTTTAGTAGGCAGAATATAGGCTAAGAGCCTATGTCTGGGGGTAACCTGAAGTGCGTACATGCGCGGCGCTAACACTGCAGACGATTCGCAGACCTCTGGGTCATGCAAGTAGCCGTGAACCGCAACAAGACGTTCGACGAGTTCACGGACGAATTAGTCAAGAACTTCCAGCCTGTTGCTCTCAAACAGGAGGCTGAGAAGAAACTCCTGTCACTTCGACAAGGAAAGGAGACGGTTGAGGACTTTCTCGTGAAAATCAATCAACTACTCATCGAAGCCGATTATAACATCTACACCCACGGTCGACTACTCGTCAATATCCTCCACAACGGTATTCGAAACGAAGTCGTTGAGTTCGTGGAACGTTCTCAACCAATGACTCTCAAGTCGGAGTCGTTCACAGTTTGGTCATCCGCCCTCATTGAGGCCGAACAGACCCTCCACGAGATCGAGAACCGGAAGCGCGTTGCGCGACCGTTCGTCTCTCAACCTTACCGCCAACAGCCGTTTCAGACGCAGAATGCTGCTGCACCGACAGCAGACAAACCCACCTCTGCGAATGCACCAGCGGCTGGTACGTTCAGTGGTGCGGGGATTCCGATGGATATCGGGAAAGCTCGTGCTGAAGGAAAGTGCTTCCGATGTGGCAAACCGTGGCTGTGTGCGGAACACTTCAAGCCCGCTCCAAGACGGATGCGGATGACGACCTTCAAGGGGGTCAAGATTTGTTATCAATCGGATGAAGAATTATATGAGATGATGAAGTCCGTGGAAGAGAGAGAGTCGAAGTTGGGCAAAGAAGTCGCCCAACAGGGTTTTGGAACAGGGGCGTAGATTGCCGACTACCCACCCCTCAACAGTCATCGTGTACAGGATTTGTAAGTAACGTAGATCGTTATATTAATAGATTCACAGTTCTTCCTGTACACGATGGCGAGGCAACAAGTGAGACATTGATTAGTAAACCAACCCGAGTAACGATCTTACAGCGTCCGATGACGCGTAAGGGTGCAGCGAAAGGGGGTAAGTCCTCGAAACCGTGTGGGGAGATGCCTCAAAAGCAAATCCAGGGGAATGGAGCCTCTGTATGCCCAAGCGTACAAGCAATCAAAAATCCCTCCACCGGTCAGAGTGACCGAAACTGGTTGAACACCGTGGATCCTTGGACTATAAGGTGGATGAGTAAGGTCGTCCGAGACAAAGGAGACGATCGAGCTCTAACCCATCTCAAATCCTTTGTCCATGACACCCGTCACAACGAAGTCGATACTTCGTTATTATTAGACCTACGACGTATGACCGAAGACGAGACTTACTTCGTTCTTCGAGATCTCCAACATAAACCACGATTCGTTCGACGATCGACAGCGTCTCGCGACAGTCTCGAAATCCCTGTTTCATTGACTACATCCGATCAACGGATCCTCGAGACGAATGCATTGATTGATTCCGGATGTACCGGATCATCAATAGATCGCTCGTTCGTGGACAAAAATGGTCTCCAATGTCATCCCTTACCGCGACCAATACCCGTTTACAACACCGACGGGTCAACAAACACAGACGGCGCGATAACACAGTTTGTTATCGTCGAGCTAGCAGTTCTAGATCACAAAGAACAGATCACTCTCGCTGTCACAAACCTCGGCGTCAACTCCATCTTCCTCGGACACGATTGGTTAAGGATTCATAATCCCTTGATCAACTGGAAAACTGGCACATCGAATTCAAATGCGATCATGACCAGGTACCAGGATTGATAGACGTAGACGATAACGATGAAGACGACTTTTGCATACAACGCTCCAATGGCGAACGACTCTTCGCTATTGACATTCGCTATCACGAAAACGTAGCCACTAATATTGCTGCGGAAGCGAATGCCAAAAAGAAGAAGTCCTTCGAGGAAACGGTCCCAGAATGTTACCACGAGTATCGAGATGTATTCGCGAAAGAAATTTTCGACGAACTCCCTCCTCGTAAACCTTGGGACCACGCCATTGAGTTACTTCCAGGTGATCACGTTGTTGATTGCAAAACATACAACCTGTCACCTGAAGAGCAGAAAGAACTCGACGTCTTGCTCGAAGAAAACCTAACAAGTGGACGGATACGACCCTCCAAATCTCCGTTCGCATCCGCCTTCTTCTTCGTCAAAAAAAAGATGGACGTCTCCGACCCGTACAAGACTATCGTAAATTAAACGATATTACCCTCAAAAACTGTTATCCATTGCCACTCATCTCTGAGTTGGTCGACAAACTGAAATCAGCTTCTTATTTCACGAAGCTCGATATTCGTTGGGGGTACAACAATGTGCAGATCGTGGAGGGTGACGAATGGAAGGCTGCGTTCCGGACTAACCGAGGGTTATATGAACCTTTGGTAATGTTTTTCGGGTTGACAAATCCTCCCGCCACATTCCAGAACATGATGAACGACCTCTACTGTGATCTTATCAATCAGGGTGTTGTCGTCATCTATATGGACGACATTATGATCTTCACCAAGACATTGGATGAACATCATAGGGTGGTGGCTGAGGTGTTGCAAATTCTACGTGACAACAAATTATATTTGAAGCACGAGAAATGCGACTTCGAACAGTCCGAGACGGAGTATCTTGGCCTGGTGGTCTCTCATGATGCAGTCAAAATGGATCTGGTGAAGGTCAAGGCAATTGGAGACTGGCTGGTCCCAACATCGAAAAAGGAAGTCCGATCGTTCCTTGGCTTCCTCAATTTTTATCGGCGTTTCGTCAAAGGCTTCGCTCAAGTCGCTCGACCGTTGAACATGCTGACCTCCGTGAATAAGGAGTTCATCTGGGGTGATGCACAACAGCGAGCCTTCGCTGCGTTGAAGGAAATCCTGTCCACGGCTCCCGTGTTGGCCATGCCCCATGACAACGAACCCTTCCGTGCCGAAACCGACGGTTCGGGGATTGGTCTGGGCGCTATCTTGTCCCAGAAGCAGGGTGACTTGTGGCGTCCCATTGCCTTCATGTCTCGGTCCCTTAACGACGCCGAGCGGAATTACCATGCCGCGGACCTCGAGATGCTGGCCATCATTGCCGCCTTTAAAGAGTGGCGTCACTACCTCTTGGGCGCGTCCTGCCGTGTGGAGGTCCTGACGGACCATCAGAACTTGGCGTTCTTCCGCCGTCCTCAGGATCTGTCCCGTCATCAGGCGCGGTGGCAACAATACTTGTCGGAGTTTGATTTTGTCTTGTCCCGTCGTCCCAGGTGGTCCAATCCTGCGGATCCTCTGTCCCGGAGGCCAGATCTTGGGAAGGGGGTGGAGTCTGACAACACCGCTCAAGTTCTTTTACCGCCAGCTCTCTTCGTCAACGCTACCACATATCCCACTCCAATTGAAGACCTAATTGCACGCCTTCAATATAAACAAGAGCGTTTTGTGACTACAGGATTGTCAAAACCGGACTCGCTATGGAAAAAGGTCGACGGAATCGTTCACTGGCGGGACCTACTATATGTCCCAAAAGACGATGCATTACGCGAAAGGATTATACAAGAGAATCATGACCATCCTGTCGCGGGACATCCGGGTATCAGACGAACCCGAGATCTGATCATGTCCAAATACTATTGGCCTACTATCCGCAAGGACGTAGAACGATACGTAAAAGGATGTGACATTTGTCAGAAGTAAAAGCTAAGATGACAATGACGTCCACCGTCCTACATCCTCTACCGATCCCCAATGCCCCATGGGAAGAAATCAGCATTGACATTATCGGACCACTACCGCAATCCGCTGGAAAAGACGCTATCCTTGTCGTTGTGGACCGCTTCAGTAAAATGATCCACACGTTCCCCATCACAACCACCATAACAGCTGGAGGGGTGGCTCAAATCTATAGAGACCATATCTTCAAGCTTCATGGCACCCCCAAACGTGTGATTTCGGATCGCGGGTCGCAATTTGTCTCCTCATTCATGAGGGACCTATATGCGTTACTAAAAATCGAAGCGAATCCATCCACGGCGTATCACCCACAGACGGACGGTCAAACGGAGCGCATGAACCGAGAACTCGAACAGTACCTACGCATCTACGTCAACCATCGTCAAACAGATTGGACGGAATGGTTGTCATTAGCGGAGTTCTCGCATAATCAGAAAAACGTCGTCAGCCACAGGATTCTCTCCGTTCATCCTCAATTATGGTCAACAACCCCTCATCTCCACGGAACGACGAAAGGAAGTGCGTAATGAAGCCGCACAGTCATTCGTCGACGACATGAAGAATACTCAGGAGCAAGCTAAGAAAGCGCTTGAGCACGCCTCTGCCAATATGAAGAGGTTTCATGATCGTCATGCCAACAAAAGGCCGGAGTATAAGCCCGGAGATCTTGTGTTACTGGAAGGAACAAACCTCCGCTCGGACAGACCGGCAAAGAAGCTCGACGACAAACGCTATGGTCCCTTCAAAGTCATCAAAAAGGTCGGACCAAGTGCCTACGAGTTGAAGTTGGAACCATCCTGGAAGAAAATACATCCCATCTTCAATGAATGTCTACTCTGGCCGTACACGAAGGGGGAGTTTCAATCGCAGAAGACACCACCTCCTCCTCCTCCGGATGTCGTTGGCCAGATGGAAGAACAGGAAATTGAACAGGTTCTTGACTCTCGTGAACGTCGTGGTTCAATCGAGTACCTCATTCACTGGAAGGGATTCCCTCGAGAAGACCGTGAATGGCTCAAGGGTACTCCCCTGTCAAACGCGAAGGCGCTCGTCACGGAATTCCATCGTGCACATCCTCTTGCGCCTCGTCCCACTCCTCGCCTTGTTCTCCGCAGTCCTCGTCCTCCAGATCCATTGGTCCAGATAGCCTCCATTGTGGAATTGCCGGACGATGTCCCCGTCTTGTCATCGTCTCCCGTCGCTGCCTTCGTTCCTCCTCCACGGAACTTCGTCCCTCGCGTTGGTCATGCCTCCGATTCAATCCGTCGAGAATCGTGTGCGTGCCCCATTTGTCGCCGTGTCCCCATGCCTCCGCCTTCCGGTGTCTTCGTCGACCCGGATTTCCTGTCCTTTCGGGCCGGCCTCAACAGACTACCCGAACACATGTTCGAGTTTCCTCCGTTTGCTGAGGACATCAAACCATAGGAGGGAGGTAATGTTAGACATCAGATTTCATCTCCGCTTATTTGCGTTTCTTTCCATTTCACTTCACTGTCTCATCATTATGATGGACACGCACGATCTATATAAAGCTCACATCATTCCTCCGGTCATAGGGTACGTTTTATTAGCCTGCGCATTAACCCTGGGCCTAGGGATTCTACTATACATAAATAGGGTCTTTCTTCATAGTGTAGTTTCCCCACTTCGAGAATAGTTAATCTTCGCCATTAACCATAGGAATTCACTTTGAGTTCTTGTCTTTTGGTGTGCCCTAACAAAAAATCCAAGGACAAGACAACAACCTTCCGAAGCACCTTGCCAACAAATGCACTGTAGCTCCCCCTGAAGTGCGGAGGGAAGCGCGTAGCCTCATCCTGAGCAAAACACAATCTATGACAATGGAATCTGGGTCCTCATCTCAAGATCCCTTGCCCACAACGTCGGAACTCATTGTCCCCATTGGGAAGCGAAAGAAGCAGTTGCTTGATGGCTATGTTGATTATCCACTCACGAAAGAGCAGGGTACTCTAGCAAATTCTCTACTTGTATGGTAAGTTTCACAAGCTGTAGCATAGCCAACCCACTGGGTTAACCTCGTCTTTCTAACTAGGTTCTTCATCCATGCCAACCTTCCCTTCCTTGCTGCCGACAATCCCTTCTTTCACTCGTTCCTAAATGCTATTCAGCCATCTTATGTCCCTCCTTCCCGATATGTCCTATCACATAATCTTCTCGACAGTGAAGCTGTTCGCGTCCAACAGGAGGAAATTGATAGGTTAAAGGGTCGCAAAAACCTTACTCTACTTCTGGACGGCTGGGAGGACCTCTTGAAGCGGAGTCTTTATGGGTCTGTTGCAGTAGAAGTGAACCAACATCCGGTTGTTCTGTCCTTGGAAGATATGACAGGAAATAGGGGCAATGCAGACAATCTTGTTCTCGTTACGCAGAAAGCAATGACCAAGATGGAAATTGGCGATGGAAAAAATATAATTGCCGTCACAACCGACAACCCCACAGTAATGCAAGCTTACCGACGCAAACTTCAGGCACTCTTCCCTTGGATTCTCATAAGTTCATATTTTATGTATGCTGTAAAACCCAAATAATATATTTGGTTTAGACCTTCGCATGCTTCCTCCACAGTCTCAATACATTGATTGGAGAAATCGTTGCATATCTGCTAATGAAGAAAGTAATTGCAAAAACTACTCGCATCGTGGCATTTTTCATGTCCTCGCACTACTGGGGTGGACAGCTTAATGACGAGGCCAAGCTGCAGGGGATCAAGCAAAGGCTGAAACAAAATTGTGAATCTCGGTTCTATGCGTTAATTTTACACTGCCTAAGTGTCTTATCACATAAGTATGTCATTACGCTGCCAGCATATGCTGAAACTAATGGTCACATACAGGAACGCCCTATTCCAAGTCTGTCTCCGTCCTGGTGCACAGCAAAAGACAAATAATGAAAGCCCTGTCGCATTCGATGTCATTGAAACTATCCTACATGACAGGTTCTATTGGAAGCGTCTCGAGCAGCTCGTGAAGACAACAAAGTCCCTTGTTGATGCCATCGGCAATGTGGAATCTCGCCGAGCGTCACTTGCTGACTGTATGTTGGAGCTTATACGTTGTGCAAAGCACATGTCTCAACTTCAATTGGATCCCACTGATGACGACGTCGGTTTTTGGCAACATACGAAGGCTGTTTTCAATCGTCGCTTTCACACTACCAATACAGACTACCACTCCCTTGCACTCCTTCCTACACCCCATGTGTCGCAAGCTCGCAATCTCACAAGCCGCCAGTGGGAGATCTGTTGAGCATATGGTCAAGATCGCTCTTGGTATTTCAATGCACTGGAACTGGAAAGATGATAGAGAGGTTGTGCGTCCGGTAAAAGGCTTGCATTACGGTGGGTTGTTCGGTATGGTGCGGCAATTATGATGGTTTTTCCATCGCCAAATGTTCCAATCTGTGGTCGATGTGCTTCGGTTAACGAGAACAGAATTGTGCTGGCAGTGGGTGGCCGCGCGTATGTTGCCTGTGCAATAGTTCTTCTCAAGACAGGGAAACAACCGGGGATGTTGGTTTGCGACTTCTGAACTGGCAGCGAGAGCCCAGAAAGACTGGGGCGCTTCAAGAGGTCCTGCGACCAGGATGCCTCCAGGTATAGTATTAGTAGATGTGGTTTTGGTGCGGACCCCTTAAAACTAATCCAATTTCCTCCTGTTGGACGCGAACAGCTTCACTGTCGAGAAGATTATGTGATAGGACATATCGGGAATGGAGGGACATAAGATGGCTGAATTAGCATTTAGGAACGAGTGAAAGAAGGGATTGTCAGGGTGCAGCAGGAGAAAGGGTGCATGATGAGAGACCGGTTAAAAGGTGAGTGGTGATGATAAGGACTAGGTTGAACCCAGTGGTTGCTATGCTTACGCGTTTGAAACTTACCATACAGTGAGGGAATTTTGCTTAAGAGTACCCTGCTCTTCGTGAGTGATATCAAACATAGGCCATCAAGCAACTGCTTCTTTCC
>MU123936.1:0-40442 GCA_014904935.1 Melanogaster broomeanus | reverse complement strand
GAGTACTAATTTCTCCAGAGCGCCAGGAGTTTTTAGCGGCCATCCTAGTAGCCTACTTCATTATGCGATTTAATCTCATAGCTTACCTATGGTAGGCAACAAAAGTCCTCTCCCAAGTGGCGAATGGGGCAGTGAATAAACCCTGGCTAACTAGTAGCTCCCATTACCACCATGGTCATCAAAATCTACAGCTTCCCTATATCCACTTGCGCCCGCCTTGTCGAGCTGATCTGCAAGGAAAAAGACATCCCATACGAATTGGTCGATTACAGGGAAGGCGAACATAAAACCCCCGCTTTCAAAGAACACCAACCTTTCGGTCAGTCCCTTATATCGTAAGTTTTATCACTCCCGATTCCCGAAGTCTACATCGACGAGATAACGTTGGTGCATGCGCTGACAGGACGACGATGGCTTCATCCTCTACGAGTCCCGTGCTATCTGTCGTTACCTGATCAAGAAGTATCCAAACCAGGGAACCCTTGGGCCTCATCCCCACCGATCTCCGAGCCAAGGCTTTGTTCGAACAAGCTTCGTCGATCGAGATCACCAACTTCGACAATTTCGCAGGCCCTCTAGTGGTCGAGAAGTTCCATAAACCGTATGCATACTACGCACATTGATATAACACACCACGCCTGGCGCCTGACCATTGCATATTCTATTAGACGCCTTGGTGGCCAGACCAACGAAGCCAAGGCTGCTGGATACCTTGCAACTCTCAACGCCAAGATGGACGTGTACGATGTCATCCTTGGAAAGCAGAAATATATCGCTGGCGAGGTAGGTCGACAATACTGATCTGATCGGACTATTTGGATTCGCGAGTGTCGAGGTTAATTATACGCGCGCAGACCCTCACCCTCGCTGATCTCCAGCATCTTCCATTGGGAAGGCTCTTGTGCACTGCTGGCCAAGCTGATGTCTTCTCGAGCAGGCCAAACGTTGCTAGGTTAGTTTGTCCTGTCGGAGCTGCTGGGATCGCTGGCTGACTGTCTCGAGATTAGGTGGTGGAACGAGCTCACCAGCAGGCCTGCTTGGAACGCCATGAAGTACGGCGCGTAATGGAAAAATCACAATGATTCGAGAAGAGTCACTGTTGAACGTGTACTTTGGCACCTCAGCAGCACGTTTCGGTGAAGGACTCGTTTTTTTATGTCTGGACTCTATAGTAATATATCTCAGAGACCTCAGACTGTGGACTGCTCACCATGTGACTTGTTGTGCCTGAATGCACATTTTTTTCGGAACCAGTGACATCATCCCCTCTGACCTCGCAATGAACCTTACTAATCATGCAACTACTGTAGTAGACATTCACTTGTTCGTACCAAGACATCATGCATCAGCGAATGCCAGACACCAACTCCAGGTTTACGCCGTGACAGGTAATACTGTAGTACCCCTTGCATCTGAACATATACATGACTGTGTCAGGTTCCTCACCGCCTACCTCTTGGTTCGTACTTAGCACAACATTGCTACCCAAAGTGAAATGACATCAATCGGTATTATGGTGGGCCATGGCGTTCAAGGGGGCCATCCTGATTTCTGGTGTCACGGGCATGGCCAGGAGTACGAAACGGACGAGACAATATTCGAGTGAGTTGACGAGAGGGAGAACTGAAGGTATGCCAATGATTGGAGTTGATTCCACGAAGGAGAAGTACAAAGCCTCGAGCAACAGGATGATGGCGCGGATGCTTACATAAGTACGTAGTGAGCGTAGCGGCTAAGTACAACTTGGATAGGAATCCGAAACGAAGTATACAGTAAGATAGATATAAGTAAATCGAGAAAATGTTCCATATAAACATAGAAAAGGTGAGGGTAAACCTTGACCCTCACATCTGGGGTGTAAGCGCATCTCATCTTACAACTGTACTGCTGAATTTCAATCTTAGGTTCGTCACATGGCATAGATCGATGCGCGCGCACTCCGATAAGAAAATGAGGTATGCTTAGTCCAGATGTTCGCAATACCGGACGAACCTAAGGTCGAAATTCGACAACATTACGGCTTAGTGCTTCATGCACCATCTAGTCGAGCTCGAGTGGTGGCGCTACGCTGGGTTTATTCACTCCCTCATCGCGACTTGGAAGAGGACTGTGTTGCCTACCATAGGTAAGCTATAAGCTTAAGTGAAGACCGGGAGAATGCCTATTAGGATGACCACGAAAAACTCCCGGTGCTCTGGAGAATTACATAGTCTTCCCAGATCGTGACAGGTACTTCCCTACAGACGGAAGACTAGTCGATATCGAAGCTGACAGAAACACTGATCGTTACTCAGCAAGCTCACCATTGGCTCAGTGGGCGCGCACAATCGCCCGTGACGTCGGACCAGCATATAGTATCTATATAATGGCATTCTCGTTCGATCTAATTCTCCTGACCTCTCCATCCTCTCTCGCATAGATCTCATTGTCACCATGGTCCTCAAGCTCCACGGCTTCCCTGTGTCCACTTGCACCCGCCTTGTCGCGCTGATCTGCAAGGAAAAAGAAATCCCATATGAATTGATCGTTGTCGACTTCACCAAAGGAGAACAGAAATCCCCCGCTTTCAAAGAACAGCAACCTTTCGGTGTGGTCCCTTATATCGTATGTTTTGCCACTCCCCAAGTCTACATCGGAGGGGTGACGTTGATGCATGCGCTGACAGGACGATGATGGCTTCATCCTCTACGAGTCCCGTGCTATCTGTCGCTACCTGATCAAGAAGTACCCAACCCAGGGAACCCTTGGCCTCATCCCCACAGATCCCAAGGCCGAGGCTTTATTCGAACAGGCTTCGTCGATCGAGGGCGCCAACTTCGCCCCTAGTGCTGGCCCTCTGATGTTCGAGAAGGTCTTTAAAAAGTATGCATACTACGTACATTGATATAACACCTCACACCTGGTGCCTGACCATTGCATTTTCTGTTAGATTCCGTGGTCTCCAGACCGACGAAGCCAGGGCTGCTGAATACCTTGCAACTCTCAATGCCAAGCTGGACGCGTACGATGTCATCCTTGGAAAGCAGAAATACCTCGCCGGCGAGGTAAGTCGAAGATACCGATCTTATTGCGCTATTTGGATTCGCGAGTCTCGGGGCTAATTATACGCGTGCAGACCGTCACCCTCGCTGATCTCCAGCATCTCCCACTGGGAACGGTCTTGTGCACTTCTGGCCATGCTGATGTCTTCTCGAGCAGGCCAAACGTTGCTAGGTTAGTTTATTCTGTCCGAGCTGTGGGGATCAGTGCTGACTGTCTCGGGATTAGATGGTGGAACGAACTCACCAGCAGGCCTGCTTGGAACGCCGTGAAGGACGGCGCGTGATGGAGAAAGTATAATGATTTGAGAAGAGTAACTGTCTAACGTGTACTTTGGCACCTCAGGCACCACGT
The DNA here is from genome assembly GCA_014904935.1 of Melanogaster broomeanus. Taxonomy (NCBI): domain Eukaryota; kingdom Fungi; phylum Basidiomycota; class Agaricomycetes; order Boletales; family Melanogastraceae; genus Melanogaster; species Melanogaster broomeanus. The sequence goes on along the minus strand of MU123936.1, from coordinate 37,049 downwards.
TTCGACACCAATAGTAGTCTCTCAGTCGTTTTCTATGTCTGTAGTAATGTATTTCGGAGACCCAACCTCCAAGTGTGTACCACTCACTGCATGTCACTCTTCGTGCCTGACTGCACATCTTTTTCGGGATACATCAGCCCCTCTCTGACCTCCTTCGCTGCCACAATCATTCGTGGCTTATATACTTGTTTACTAATCACGCACATCTCGGAACTCCACTTGTTTGGCACAACCTTCCTAACCAAAGTGCAATGATGTCGATCGATACCTATTCTGGTGGGCCAATGTCCGACGTCCAGCCATCGCCTAATCGGGAAGAAAGTGGTAGGGATTTGTGGGGTTCAGAGGACCTCGTCCTGATTTGTGGGGTATAAGGCGTATCTCGTTTTACTATTACTGGCTAGTGCTTCATGTACAGGTCGAGCGGCGCTAGGCTGGGTTTATTCACTGCCCAGCTGCGACTTGGAGGAAAACTGTGTTGCCTATCATAGGTAGGCTATGAGCTTAAGTTGCATAACGATGGCCGGGAGGCTGGAGAACGCCTACAAGGATGATCAATAACCACTCACAACTGCTGGCCAGTGCTCTGGAGATTACATAGTTCCCCTATATCATGACAGGTATACCGCCATAGACGGTTGTTTCTGGATTGCATGTAAAGCGGCTAGACTAAGAGTATGGCTAGAATCTAGATGGTTTCGAACCTGATCGTTATTCAGCAAGATCATAAGTAATTCCAGTTGACTCAGCGGACGCGCACAATCGCCCGTTGGATCCGGTATCTATATATTGGCATTCTCGTTCGATCTAATTCTCCTCATCTCAGGCTCTCTCCGTCCACTCTCGCATAGATCTCATCACCACCATGGTCCTCAAACTCCACGGCTTCCCTCTGTCCACTTGCACCCGTCTTGTCGCGCTGATCTGCAAGGAAAAAGACATCCCATATGAATTGATTGCTGTCGATCTCATGAAAGGCGAACATAAATCCCCCGCTTTCAAAGAACACCAACCTTTTGGTCAGGTCCCTTATATCGTAAGTTTTCCCATTCCCGAAAGTCTACATCGAAGAGATAACGTTGATGCATGCGCTGACAGGACGATGATGGTTTCATCCTCTACGAGTCCCGTGCTATCTGTCGCTACCTGATCAACAAGTACCCAAACCAGGGAACCCTTGGCCTCATCCCGACCGGTCTCCAAGCCGAGGCTTTGTTCGAACAGGCTTCGTCGGTCGAGTGCACCAACTTCGCCACTACCGCTGGCCCCCTGATGGCCGAGAAGGTCTTTAAACCGTACGCATACTACTCAGATTGATATAACATACCCCACCTGATGCTGACGATTGCATCTTCTTTTAGACGCCGTGGTCTCCAGACCGACGAAGCCAGAGCTGCTGAATACCTTGCAGGTCTCAACGCCAAGCTGGACGCGTACGATGTCATCCTTGGAAAGCAGAGATACCTCGCTGGCGAGGTAGGCCAAAGATACCGATCCTATCGGACCATTTGGATTCGCGAATTTCGATGCTAATTATACACGCGCAGACCGTCACCCTCGCTGATCTCCAGCACCTCCCATATGGAGCGCTCGTGTGCTATTCCGGCCATGCTGATGTCTTCTCGAGCAGGCCAAACGTTGCTAGGTTAGTTTGTCTTGTCCGAGCTGCGGGGATCGCTGCTGACTGTCTCGACATTAGGTGGTGGAACGAAATCTCCGACAGGCCTACTTGGAACGCCGTGAAGAACGGCGCGTAATGGACAGGGAAAAAGATTCGAGAAGAGTAACTGTCGAATGTGTACTTTGGTAGACCCCAGTGTATACGAGCGTGAGCTCCTGTACTTGTGATATCTAGCGTGACTCCGGCGTTGCTGTGAATGTTAAACTGTACCACAACTGTACCATGATCTTGAGTCTCACGTTCAGCCATTCGGTTGGGGATTCGTTGCCGTGACAGTTCATAAGCTTGACTACTATTACATAATATTATGTAATACTGCTATAGTACTATGTAGTGCCCTCGGCATTTTCCGATCGTGAAAGTCAACCTTTTCGACGACCTTCTGACAAAAATCAAGATCGTTCGAGCATCTCCCAGCCCAACAACAATTTCATAGATGAACGGCTGTTAGCGCTCACACAAATATACAAAGGTATGCATGTTATTAGCGTATCTGATTATCTTGATTTTGCGAACCATAGATACCTCGAACCAGCACATATTTTTTACCAATCGTTTTCACAGTTCCAGTTGCTGATTTGAATCTCATCTTTCTGATTCAGACACTGCCAGCATGCTGCTTGCTCATACTGTAGTTGACTCTGACAGATCTGTCAGCGGGTCAGCGTCGGATCCGAATAGCTCATTGTAGCCGTATGGGAAGAAGTCACATCTGCGGTATCTCACAACTCAAGCTTGTTTTCACATCTGGAAAGCCTTTGGATACATAGGCCCTCGCATAGCTCCGCAGTAGAGCTCGAGGTAGGTCCTGAAATAAAATGGGCTGATGCGTTTCGGGAACTTGTCCACCCTATGGGCGACTACCTGATGATGATCTTAAGGACAATACATCCTTGATTCTTCGATCACCAGCTGATCATGATGCATATCGTCACTGCCCTTTTGATTGTATCGATGTTTCTCACAAGGTGTCGCTGGCACACTGCACAGTACGTACGCGTGTAGTCACAAAAACGCCGATCATCATCTGAAAAGCACGGTGGATTTGGCAATGGATGAACCGGGAAAACACTGGAGACCTATGGCGGTGCTTTGGCCAGTGGACGAATGAGTCGCGTCGTGTGATTCAACCACAGGAAGGCTTGGGTAAACCGTCTGACGCCCAGATCTCACTGGGAAAATTTTTTCGGGAAATTGAGTTGTGGGTCTTCAGTGATATATTTGGTGCTCTTGTCAGAGACTTTGCTTTGGCTTCTGTGAGCTAGCTATAATCTGCTGTCGTGTAAGAAGTGGTATCAGTAATACCTCGACCAGCGGCATCAGTACTTGGAGTTCTATCACATATCAAAGCTTATATCAGGAGACGTGGTGTGAGTGACCCAGAGTCTCTCTCGGTTACGCGCCACATTTTCGGTAGGCTATTCAGTTGCAGCACGCTTGGAAGTCCTATATCCGTCCACATTTCATTGTTAGCGTGCACCGACACTGACTGGGCTTCTACACTGTTTCACGGCTAGTGCTTGAACGTCTCACAGTCGCTTTACTGAACGGGACTTGCCACCACACTATAACGCTTTGGCCTGGGTGTGTACAAGTCGCGTGTCTTTTAGTGCATGTCCAGTGGGCTGATCCTAAATCCAAAAGACCGTGACTATACCCGTTGTAAATTCACTCTTCCACGAAACCCTTGCACTCGTTTACCTCTGCCTATCTTCGAGAGATGGCTCTACGACGAGATACTCCGTCTTCCAAGACATTGAGCCCGCCGGGTGCCTTGTTTCCTTCCTCCACACCCTCTTCTCCCGCCAATCTTCAGTTTCCTCAGCCACGCTCCCAATTCTCCATCCTGGCATTACCCAATTTCTGTCAAAACCTGCTAAATGGTTCGGCAGGAAGGCGTCGGATTCGCGTTCAGTGTCCGCTACCTCCGAGCCGAGGTCGAGCACCAGTTCAGTCAGGCGACCCAAAATATCCAGACCCACCGACCCTCGACCCATACTGGCATCTTTCCAGTCAGAACCGCACGCCCTTGACGCCAGCAAGTAAGTATGCCGTTTCATATATGCAGTAGTCGCGTTCGTTTGTGGTAGTTGGTTTGCCATAAGATTCAACTTGGCAGACTATCCGGAGCAAAGATAATTACGTGTCTTCATTGTTGCGATTACTGACATCATCCTGTACAGGTCCACCGCAGAGCTTAAACAAAAGAAGTCGCTGGATGCGACTCATGCATACCCTTCTTCTCCTCAACATCGTTCTCCTGATACCCGAGGTCTTGGCGACCTACGCAACATCTCACGCAAAACCTGGTCCTAGATCCGCAGATGACCTCCGAAGCTTTGCCGATCCATCTCATTCAGCGGTTGATATGTCGTTCCAAAATCGCATCCAAGAGTACCGCAATAGAAGCAACAGCAGCGCTACTCTGCACCCCGCCTCTTCCAGCAATAATACCCTTCCCCAAAGTCCGATGATACATGCGTTTCCAACGTTTGCAACCGGCGTTCCTCTTTCCTCTTCCCCTCCCGACGATGATATCGTCGCTCTCGAATCTAATATATCCATCTCTATCTCTTCACCGACCACTGAAGCATTTCCTGAAGACCCCCAAACGCCCACCGGTCGAATGCACAGCTTCGCACCTAGACTGCCCACGAAACTCTCTGCTTCCAAACTCGGTTTCTCTCCCAGCAGTCCTAAAAGAAAGGGATCCGGCGATTCGATGAAACCTGTTGACTCTGACAAGGCTTCAGGCACTTCCACGAGTCGCGGCGTGTTTCCGTTCAGTCTCGCGGGCACTTCTAGCAAGCATTCGGCGCCGACCCCAGGTTCTCAAGGCCCCCTTGAAAACGCTGTACCTTCTCCCTTGTTACTCGCTCCTCCCACCCCACACGACGCACTTGATGCAGACGATAGCATGGACTCGAGACGTATTTCCCAGATCATGTACAACACCGGATTCATCAACCGTCTGACAGACGCTGGGCCGATGATACAAGCATACCAGAGACCCTACAGCACAGCTGCGAACTTCACATTGTCGAAAGGCTGGAAGTCGTTCAAAGCGGAGCTTAAAGGGTCGAAGCTGTATTTCTACAAGCCACCTAGCGATAGAAGCGCAGCCGTCAAGGAGTTGTTCCCTACAGAGATCGTGCCCGCGAATCTTGAGGACGAGGTGGTGGCGGAGTTGGAACTCTCCGAGGAGGTCGGAAGATCGGGAAGGGGTAGGGAGGAAGGTGCCGCTGGAAGGAAGAAGAGGGCGTATTGGGGAAGAAGCACGCATCCTGAGTTGGTGTTGGGCGAAGGAGGCATCGAAAAGGGAAACTTGGAAGCACTCGTGCACGAAGCTGTCTTCGCGACCACGTTTCTCGTCGCTGTCGCTTCTAATGAACCCGGCTCCGACGCTGCCGAACAGACGGAAGATGGAAGAAGACCTGGGTGGAAGGAGTTCTCGTCTGCAGTCATCCTCTGTTTGCCTTCTCTTGTGGAGCGGTCCAAGTTCGAGAACGAATTTACTCGCCTTTGTGCGAACTTGGTTGATGGGGCGAACGACAGTACCAGAGAGACCGAACGCGCGAGGGTGGTTTGGATGGCTCACGAATACCTCAGATATCACGACGCCCCAATTGACGAGCCTGGGTGGGAAGAGTTCAGAGGTCATACCATACCTAACTTCAGCCATAGCCCTGCACCTACGAATGGCGGTCTGCCCAAGTCTGTTTCGACCCAGGCCCTCTATACAACATCTCCAAACCCAGGCCCGAGTTCAGGAACCCGCTCGTGAATGGCGCCCCGTTTAGCACATCTTCTCCGAATCTCTCGACGTTCTCGCCAAGACCTCAAGTGCAAGATGATGTCAAGATGGCTTCTCTGATGGAAGCACTTGGCACGGCCAACTTGTCCTTGCTTGGGTCTCCAGGAAAGACGTTCAACCACCGCCAACAGCGTCCTCAGCTTCCTTTGTCTGAACTAGTAGAGCGACCATCCCGGGTTTGGTCAATCCTTGCACAGGATGGGTTTTCTCGGGAGGTTCTTTCGTTACTCGACCCTCACATGATCGCTCTTAGCCTCCAAATCTTCCATCGGCGTACCTTCCAGAGCCTGCCTGTCAATCTGACAACCGATTATGTACTTGGAAACGATACCCCCTCCCCTTCCTCGCCTGGTGGATCGAGCGATGCGATCCGCGGAGACCTTCTACAGCCTGTCAGGTTCTTTGGCAGCGACGACCATCCGCACTGGCTGACACGATTGCTATTAATGCAAATCCTCAGCTCCGACTCTTCCAGCACCAGCGGAACGCACCAGGAGCGAAGTGCACAGACCTCTCGCACTCATTCGCGCTGCGAGGTCATTTCCATCTGGGCGAGAGTGGGAGAGCTATGTCGTGTCGCTGGCGATGAATGCTCTTGGATGGCGATATCGGCAGCCTTGTGCTCGCGTCCGGTAGCGAGGTTGACCAAGGCTTGGAGGCGTGTGGACAGGCAAAGTCTCATTGCTGTTGAATCGTGGATCTATGCCGAAAGTGACGGTCGCGTCGCCACTGTCAGAGAGCCTATGGTTACCGCTTGGGGAGGAGAGACGAAGGAGCTGATTCGACGCGAGCTGGACCAAGCGCGGGATGAGATAGATTCGAACTGGATCGTTCAGCCACTTCTGGTAGCCAGGGACCTATTCGAAGGCCTCAGGACAAAATTCGCTCTCTGTTCCGGAACAACGGCCGAGGGGACTTCGCTATCAGCCAGACATTGCAAAGTTGGTTTCGTTTTGGGAGGACTTCTCTCAAGGCAAGAGTGGGCAGAACGCGCTTGCTCTGAAATTCCAGCGGTATGTTCTGCAAAAAATTGGTTGAAATTTACTCGATTGACTTGGGCGCCTTAGGATCGACCAGTTCATGTCATTTATCGTTGGCTGCTGAGCCCCGAAGGAAAGGACACTTCGAACCCTTTTTCTGGTCTCAAGCCATCGCGACTCCTCAGACGCATTGCCATCCACTAGTCCCACTTCTCTTCGTAGAACCGATGCCAGCAGTCTCCCTCATCGACCGGGGTCAGGTATGGAGGGGTCGACTCGAGAGCGGACCGACGAAGCTCAGTGTAGAGGATCTCCAACAAATCCGCAGCCTCGACACCTCTCTGCGGCCCCTCGGCAGCAACGAGCCATCGGCGAGCAAGGAGGGTTATTAAAGATTGGGGATGTCGATCTACGAGGTACGGCTATACCAGTGTACGATGGAGAGCTGCTTCTCGTGGCACGTCCGGACAAGGATCGGAGCTCGACTTCACGACCAGCTTCTCGTGCCCCGTCCCGTCCACCAAGTTCAGCGATAGAGGGTCCGGGAAGCGACAAAACGGTCACACGCACGCCCTCTGTGCGAGTGAAACCCGGCTTCTTCTCAGGGACTCGAGCGCAAGAGTAGCATGCAGCGACGAAGTTCCTTGCCGGCTATATCACCACGTCCTAGCCACCCGGTGATGACGGAGGTGTCGACTGAGCGGCCCATCAGGGTGGTTGTGCAGGCTGGCACCCTCGATCGCCTGGTGAACGTCCTCATTCATGGTCTGCAGGGTGTTTCAGTAGCAGTTGCGGATGACAACGGGGAAACTTCGTTGCGGGATAGAAACACGCGGGACTTGATCGTCGATCACTCAGAGTTCGCACGAGTGTGGTGGAATGTTTTCCGTAGCTTTGTCACTCCTGTCGTGTTCTTCGAGGTAGGGCCTAAAGCTTTCTCAAAACTTCTCAATGCTGACGATCACTTAGCTCCTGCGAAAACGTTTTGTGGGCAGTAAACCTTCCAGCCACCCCTCCACGAGTGGGCCTATTCACGTCGTTCGGTATCGCTCAGAGATTTTGGGAGCCATGAAAGAATGGATCACTGGTGGCGGTGGTGCGCAGGACTGTTTGGATGACAGTCCGCTGTACGAGACTGGTCAGAACCTTTTTGGAAGTGCCTTTAGATCGTGCTGTGCCCGATTTTACTCCATTTGATGACGACTCTGAGCTCTTACAAGCTTTTGATGGATTGGAGGCCACCAGAAAGGACACGTTGTCCACGTTCATCTCCCACACCTTGCGACCCCCGACGCTTGCGATTGCTGCTCTCCGGTCATCTGTTCCAGGTTCTCACCTTCGAAGTTTTGGCAACCAAGCTCCAGATATCGATGTCATCACTGCCGAGGATCTGGTGGACAACTTGAACGCTATGGGCACCGTCGCTCTCGGCAACGTTTCGGAAGAGGTGATATTCTATGTTTGCGTTATTAGTTGATATTTATGCGCCTCCCCCAGGATTTGTTCATAACCGCTGATTTGCTTGAAGTGCAAAGCGCCGACCGGACTGGTTGGTTTTCTGCGCGCGAGACTAGTCCCATGGACGACGTCGATATCCAGACAATGTCCTCACACCTTATGGAGGTCGAACCATCGTCCATGATTTCCGAGCTGTCGCAAGATTGCGTCTACCGCATCCTACCGCCGAGTGTGCGGAGTTGTATACGCGCCTATAACATCCTCCGAAGATGGCTGATCTCGAAACTCGTTGCGCCCAAGCTCGGGATTCGCAATCGCCAGGCACGAATGGACCTGTGTTTGACGAGCTATTGAGATTTCTCGCCTACGCAACGTCGACAGCAGTTCTACCGTTCCTGAACTCAACGAACGACCGAGTGTACGATCCTTCGTCGAAGCTGTCATTACCGCTGCTGTTATAAGCCCAGAGAGTCGCATGCATCAGCGTCCGTGGCAGAACGTGGCCAATATTCGTGGCGTGCTGTGCGATAGTCTCAGTACTTTGCTTTCCAGACCGACAATTCCGAGGAAGGCGTATGGAGATCCACTTGTGGTCGATATCAGCTGGCTCCTGGAACGTATGGTCGAGATCATCAGCATTCCGAATGCTGTGGTGGTGTCGCAGGAAGACTCGCAATGCATCATCAATCTGGACAAACGCAGGTCAGTGTGTTTGTTGCGAAATATACTTTCCGATACTCACTTTCCTAGACACCTGTGCGACCTGATACTCAACACACCTACGTTGGTCTCCGGGCGGAGCCGTTCCATGGAAGATGTCGATCGGAAGGATTTCGAGCGCTTGAACAACATCGAGAAGGAAATGAGCGTTCTTCACTTTGACCATCGTGGCATCAAGGATGAAGCGCAACGAGAAGCCCTTCAGGCCCAAATCAGTCGGTTCCGCATCGGCGAAGAAGATTGTCCGGCCTTCCAGCGCCTTGTCATGCTTCAGCATGAGAAGAACAAACGAGATAAATACCTTCACGATCGTCTCAGCAAAGACAAAAAGCTGGAGCAACAGCGCATAGAGCGGCGTGACGAGTACCTTAACAAAGTGATGCGGCCCAGAAAACCGATGACGCAAGCTCAGAAGCAGCATCGGATCAAGAAAAGCTACTCCGTCCGCGTTCTTCCAGCTGATGAGACCTATCTCGAGCGCATTCACGGACAACACGCATACATTGACTGGTAAGAGATCGCCTGCGGAGCTGGACTTCTCACCGTCTGGAAAACCTTCATTGGTCATCTCTGTTGTCGACGCGAAGGTTGCTCAGTTTATCAACAACGAAAGGTCGTACACATTCCAGCTCGACACAGAAGATGGAGGGCAGTACTTGCTGCAGGCAAGTCTCCCGGCAGGAAATGGCGAAGTGGATAGACACTATCAATAAGGTGTCCTCGATTGCTGCGAAGCGACGCCTGACGTACCTGGGGAATTCTCCCAAGCCTCAACTATCAGATCATATCCATGACCCTGTTGGAGTTCCGTTAGCATCGCGAGATCCTGCTGCTGGTGAGTTGGCATAGACTCTCTACCTTGATGTAAGATACGACTCATGATTTTTTTAGTCTTTGGAGTCGAGTTGGATTTCCTACTTGAGCGCGAAGCAGCTGGGAATGACGTCCTGTCAGGCGCCCTTCCTTCTGTTATCTCAAGATGTTTGTTGGAAGTGGAGGCTCGTGGGCTCAGCGAAGTTGGAATTTGTAAGTCGGTCTATCGGTTCGTGACACGTCCCTAAACTCGCTAAACCTGCCGTAGACCGTATCGCAGGAGCGACTTCCGAAGTCAATGCCTTACGCGACGCGTTCAACAGGGGTGAAATGCCCATCACTGAGAGCAGTGACATTCATGCTGTCTGTGACTTGATCAAGTCGTGGTTCAGAGTACTACCAGAACCGGTCTTCCCTGCTTCGGCGTACTTTGCTGTCATTGAGGCCATCAGTATGTCGATCCTCTACTCCGATCTGTTGGTACTGATCTGTGGTGTGCAGAGGTTGAAAAACTCCATGACCGGCTCTCAAATATTCGACGCGTCGTTCATGGATTACCACAAGCCAACTTCGATCTGCTGAAGCGAGTCGCCGAACATCTTGACAAGTGAGCATTTCTTTCCAAGATCGTGCTTCTGCTTATGGTTTTTGCAGAGTCACGGACTTCGAGGAGCATAACCAGATGACAGCCGAGGCTCTCGCCATCGTGTTTAGTCCAAATCTGTTGCGAGCGCCACAAAATGACTTTGCTCTTATCCTCGCCAATATGGGCCACACCCATAAGCTTGTCAAAGCTCTCATCACCCATGTGGGTAGCTCAATCTGACATACCTCAGCATGCCACTGACTCTGAAAACGTAGTTCCATGTCATATTTGATGACGATTTTGAGGCAGAGAACGACGCGGAAGAGGACGAGATGGAAGCGCCGATTATGGAAGAAGAGGAGGAAGAGGACGATGATATCCGTCCATCGCAAACAACCCTGGAGGAACTGTGATGGATCGAAGATGACGCTTGCACTCGCCACAGCACGAGAGCTCTTCCTATTTTCCTTCATTAGGGACATTGTGTTGTGTTGATCCGTGGTTTTATTCACTCTTTTTTTTACTCTCCTGGACTCTACGTACAGATACTCAGGTATATCATGACCGTGTACAGTACTCCAACCCCACTCTCACTCTCACTCTCACTTCCACTCTCTTGTTTCATCATAAACTGCAGCGATTTCCACCTCATTCATTACCAGGAATTTGCACAGATTCATTATTGTACTGCAGTCTACCTAACTTAGGTGTGTCCCGCTAAGTGAACACGGTGCACCCGCCTAGTCATCCTCGTCCCAGTTGCCTGCTTGTTGTGGAACCTTAGGTCCACCAGCAGGCTTGCTCATGATGATGCTGTCGACGCTAAGGACTGAGACAGCAGCCTCCGTCTGCAAGTTTTATGGCCCATGACTTGGCGGCAAGGGAGTCGAGGATCTTGTGATCGGTAGCACGGAGTGTGCCATCCTCCTCGGCCTACCGTCCGGTGTCAGCTCAGGATAATGACCAAATCAACGTTGACACCTACCTCGACATCTACGCCCCAACCTTCTCCACCCTTCTGCTCATGCTTCGCCCACAGTCGACTGAGCACCTCATTGCCCTCTGCGCCACCAAGTGCATTCTCTGCAAGGGTTCTCGGGATAACTTCCAGCGCAGTCGCATATCGCTTTACAGCATGCTGCACGAGGCCCTTCAGTCCGCTCCCATACGCGTCCACCCTCTTCCCAAGCTCCAGCTCCGTGGCACCCGCGCCAGGAACGAGTCTCGGGTCCTTGAGCAGAGCTTTGATCACGTTGACACCGTCATCAATCGCCCTCTCCAGATCGTCCAGGTGGTTGGCCGTAGCACCTCTTAGCACGATCGTCGCCGTCTTCGTCTTCTCCGCCTTTCCATCATACCCTTCCTCTCCCTCGCTTAGCTGTCTGAGCACCGTTACACGATCTCCGCCAATCTCCACGGTCTCGAAGACGTCCACATAGCCTGCTTCTTCTGGGGTGGGAGCGCCGATCCGGGCGAGGGGGGTGGCATTGACGACGCGGCAGACTCTGCGGAGGTCGAATTTAGATAGGACCTTGAGGACGGCGATGTTGTATCTGTTGAGGTAGTGGAGGGCCAGATCGCCGACGGAAGATCCCGCGATGATGACTTTGACACCTGAGTCGGCGATTTCTTTGAAGATCTGATTGCGAGGCAGTATGAGCATGGGGAATGAAGAAATACGAGAAAAGAAATGAATAGACCTTTTCAAGATGTTGCTCCTCCCCTCGCGTGAAGTTGAGCATCTCGTCGGCGTTTTTGATAAGAACTGTGCCCTTCGTCTCCGTCTGGGCGACGTCGAGTGCTGAGGTGAACACGGCTACCTTGACCTTCGTGGCCTTTTTGATAGTGCCTTCAGGTTCCCGACCGAACACCATTCCTTGTACTACACGGCTACCACCGAGACTTCCACCCATGATCTTGACTACTCGAACGTTATCCACGTTGAAGTTCTTTGGGTTTTTTGGCATTACTGCCAGTGCTGCTTCTGCAACAAGCGCGGAAAGGGTGTCTTCAAATCCGTATTGTTTCGATGCGATAGCAGGCTTAAGTGCCTCTGCGAGCGACGACTGAGTAAATGGAGATGGGAGACTGGATGTTGATAGACCTTGGGGAGTGTTAGTTCAGTTCGATGGCAAGCCCTTCGAGACGCACTTTCCAACTCGGCGAGAGCTTTTGTGCATGCAAGTTCGTATCCTTTGATGATTTCGCTTGGATGCAGACCCATTATCAGAAGATGTTCTGCTTTCTTGAGCAGCTCGCCTCCAAAGATGATAACAGTGTTCGTTGCGTCGCCCATCTGTCCATGATCAATCGTTGGTGTCATAAAGGGTGCAGATCGGACGCACCTCAGACTCCTGTGCCTGCGAGGCCATCACAAGCAGCTTTGCAGCTGGATGTACGACTTCAATCTCCCGGATAATGGTTGCAGCATCGGATGTGACGAATAATCGACCCAGGTGATTGATCAGGAGTTTATTGCGACCTTAAGCGCGATTGCAGTTGAATGAACGTCACATTACGCCATAGAGTACAGACGCACCGTTTGGCCCAAAACTCGTCCGTACGAGATCTGACAGCTCTGAAATGGCCTGAATATTTCGAAGGACTGCATCCTCAAGACCTTGGAGGTGCTGCACAAATTTTTGATCAGTGAATCTCTGCAAAGATCGGATGCATGGTGGGTTTGCTTGCCTTGTAGCCGTCCTTGAAAAGCTGGATGTTGTTGCCTTTGGGACTTTGAGTGACATGTTGATGGCCAAAGGGGTCGCCTATAAATCTTGGACGCGACTTGAGGTGATCGCGCACCAAACACAGATTCAGTGCTGTGGGTCACTGCCTTTTTTGATACTCCGCGAAATTCGCTTCAATCTCCACACGTACACCAGTGACTTGAACGCGAGACCAAGCCGCAGTGCCAGTGAGTCCAGCGTCAGTTCCAGTCCTCAAGGCCTCAAGCTCGTGTTCTCGTTACCGTCGTCCACAAATCCACTTCCTTGGCTCATGAGGTGTTCATAGTCCTGACAACTCCAAGTTCTTGCCTATACCCATGGTGACTCAAACTGTTTGGAGCGGTGGTCAACACCTTGTTGCCATCGACGTATTATGTGCATGCAATAGTATCCATCATCATGATCGTCGTCATTCACACCTTTGCACAAGGACGCGCAACCAGTCGCGAGCGCGACATGCATGCCCGCATAGTTCTCGTTACTGTGAGCCGTCCAACAACCACCTCTGTTCAAACAACATTTGAATTTGAAATTTTTTTAGGGAGCCTTCACCCCGCTTGGGCTGACATTGGTTCAAAATTTGGCCGCGAGAGGTGCACATATCATTGCCCTCTCACCAAAACCAGATCGACGACCCAGAGGTTGAGATCCTCATAGACCTCATGCGTTCCACGACCAAGAACGAACAAATCTACGCAGAAGAGTGCGACCTCTCCTCATCCGCCTCCGTCCGCTCATTCTGTAGTGGGTTTATCGCTGGCAAGGAGACACGATTGGATGCAATAATTTTCGCCCACGAATACCAACAGATAGGCTCGCTCCTGTCTCGTGACAATCCTGCAGAACTCACAAAGCATAGACGAGAGTTGTCGTTGGCGACATTCTTAATCGTCACGTTACTCCTCCCTATACTGCTCGTTGCTCCAGTGGAGCGTGACATTCGCATTATTAGCGTCGTGAACCCGTTTTATGCTGCTGCGTCGTCGAAATATTCAGTCGTTGACGTTCCACCACCAATCTCTCCATTGTTCCAGCTGGAAGGTCGCAGGTCCCTCGAAATGGTCATCTTCACGCGCCACCTGCAGCGCGTGCTGGACGCTCTTCCATCAGCTGGGCAGGTCCCCAAAACGGACGAGACTACCATCCATGTAGTCAGCGAAAAGGTTCAGAAATCGAACATTGTCGCTGTTTCCGTTTGTCCTGGCATCAGCCGTGCAGATACTGTTGCTGCTCTTCTGAAAGCGAAGGGATCACAAGGACGGCGGTCCAGACTTGGGACAGTCATGTGGGTTCATTCATCTTCGTCCTCACTTATTCTGACAGGCTACTCTAGTTATGTGCTTATCTACCCACTACTGCGATTATTGACCAAGTCACCGTCATCCGCTGTCCAGTCAATACTACATGTACTTTTCCTCCCAACACCATTCAAGAGTTCGCAAACTTCTGCCAATAGGCCCTCCGATGGCAGTGCCCCAGAGGAGGTCCTAAAGGCAGGAGCTCTGTATCGGGAATGCGCGGTGATCAATGTGCGGGTACCGACACCTGTTGGCGCACCCTCGGGGAGCGATAGCGAAGAGAAGAAAGATGGATCGATACCAGACGATAGAGAACTTGGTGGCGTACATCTTGGTCAATCTGTGTGGGAGTCTTTCGAGGCTGCTTTGAAAGAATGGGAGAAAACCGTTCCTTCTTCCGACATGCAGGCCGCAGGGGACGATACGCCATCAGTGGATACTGCTAACTCTTAATATGTCCACGGTGACCAGGACTGCACTGTTGTGCTGATCGGCTATGTAGGATACCCCAGACAGAGACGTGATGCTCGCAGTTGATTTGCGCGCGTTACTTCGTAGCTAAGTGCCATCTAGGTTTCGCATAATAATTTATTGATCAACAAAGATCGGTAAAATATAATAAGGTGACATCGTCATCCGCTACCCGTCAAGCACATACAAAGTATCCAGTAAAAGAAATAATTACGCTTCCTCCCGCTCCAGCCCTTCAGCCACGGATTCAAGAGCTACCTTTGGCTTCAGGAGTGTCGCTGTCTTGTACTCGAAGGTGTCTCCTTGAGCCACCTTCTCGGACCTCTGCAAGCCCAGCGCTGTCGTACAAAGTACGATCTTTCCATCCTGGTTTCCCGTCCTGTCCCTCGAAATCCTCCATAGCACCCCCGTCAAACTTCTCGCCGGTAGCCGCGTGCGTGGGCCACAGGTCAGCCGACGTCACCTCCTCACCCATCGCCTTATTCAACCGCGATGCCATCTTGACAATATTGGAAACACGTTCGCCAAACTTCTGCGTGAAATCGCGATAGGCATCTTCGTAGTTCTTGGTGCACCCTGCGGCAACCATGATGATGACAAGGGTATCGGAGATGTGGGAAACCATGGTCGCGTGGAGATCAGTTTCTTGCATAGCCACTTTTTGGGCGTGGGCACGTGTCAATGCACGCCATCGACCGCCAACTGCCTGCGTTTCTGTAAGGCAGCAGTATCAGTGTAAGACTCGATGCCTCGGTTGCGGTTGAACTCACCAGTGTCCCGGATGTCACCGTAGATCTCTGCCAGTGGTTGCTCAGCTTGGAGACCGTCATAGTCCCAGGTCATGATGATCCAGCGTGAGAACTCGACCGTCGCACCCTGCAGCGCGATCTGCACGAGGAGTGGGTCCCCGCCATGCTGCACCGTGCTGAGCAGGTTTGTCATCATGGGACCCATCAGCTCGCTGATCCTCGTGCTCGCCTCCTTCATCTCGTCGGCATGCGCCTGCTGACGTGCAAAATCGAAGGTGTCAGAGATGAAGGCGGAAGTCTGCATGATCTCAGAGTTAAGCGCTTCGAGGAGAGTGATCACTTCGGCGCCGGAGAGGTTGTCAGCTTTGGTCAGGAAGGCTTGAGCGCCTTTCAGCTCGCGGGTACGGGCCTCAAGGAGAGTGGTGAGTTCGTCATGCTTCGTGCGCGAGTGCTGTAGCTCATTCCGGAGATTTTTGAACTCGATATCCTTGCTTTCCAGCTGACGTCTCAGAACGGTAGTCTCCGTCGTCAACCGCTGGTTCATAGAGACGAGTTTGTTTTTGTCATCCTCCTCCCGACGCAGGGACTGTTGTATGGTTGCCTTTTCATCTTTCTCTCGCCGGAGCGACTGCTGGAGTTTGGTGGATTCGTCGACGACCTTTTGATTGGATGCTTTGAGCTGGGTGAATTCCTCCTTTTGCTTCCGGTTGTCCTCAGTTAATCCCTTGATCGTATCGTTCAGCTTCTTCACCCTCTCGTGGTGCTCTCTTTCTCTCTCCTCCTCCTCCTCTGACTTTCCGCTTCCTTTGAGGTTCTTCAAACGGCGGAGAAGGCCGGCTGGTAAGCAAGAGGGCATATAAAGTACGACGACCCAAGGTAGGCCTGCAAAAGCGATAGGTAAGACCCAGTGTTTGGAAGGTAAGAACGCAAATGTAGACGAGTTCATGGCTCGTGTAAGCTCACGACGAAGAAGTTGCAGTGATGATCGTCGGTGCTGTGAGGCTCTTTGGGGAGCTTTGATTGTTTGGTGCGGCCATGTGGTGCGGGTGCACGTAGAGCGTGTTGGGTGTTCGGACCTACAGCGTGGTCGATGGCTAATTTGACAGGCCTCGTGTTTTACTCGGGAATGGGCTACATGTCCGCGCAGTCATGAGGCCGCACCTTTCCCCCTGGGAATAGACGCCATTGTCTGACACGTTGTGGAGGCGTTGCTGAGGACGTGCGGGCACGATGCCTCGCGTAATTCATTTAATTTGTTTTGGCGTTACTGCTGCTGTTCAAGTTGGTGATAGGGCACCTGGCGTAACAACGCCTCCTCACATCAATTACCGTGCTGGTGATAGGGTGATAGGACTGGACAATCGAATATGGGAAGGTGACTCTATTAACACTGACGACAAGGTTTTCGTGCCGATTGCCCCCTATGGTTCAACGCAATGCCTTCAGCACAAATATAAGGTCGAACGATCACCTGGAGGTGTCGTCTGTCCGAGGTCTTGTCGCCAGCTAACGAGTTTACGTCCCAATCCGAATCCCCGTCATTTTCATTTTGTATCGTTTAGCTTCAAGCTATGCTCTCCCGAAAGCCTTACCATGGCCGCACACGCGGGATCGTGCTTGGTTTTGACGTCGGTACGACGTACAGTGGTGTGTCGTACGCTATTCTTGATCCCGGCGAAGTCCCAAAAATCCAGGGTGTTACAAGGTTCGTTTCTCCGCTATTCATCCGTTAGACGACGTGAGGCTGATGGAAGCGGCGCCGAAGATATCCCGCACAGGAGCATGTAGGCGGGGATTGCAAAATCCCGTCGATTGTGTATTACGACCAGGCCGGAACGGCCCGTGCATTTGGTGCCGAAGCTCTACAAGAACACATCATCGAGCAAGCCGAGGATGAACAATGGATTAGGCTTGAGTGGTGCGTCGACTTGTGTGCTGGGCTTGGATATCTCCGTCATCCATGTAGCTGATTGTTTGTGTCAATTACGTAGGTGGAAGCTCCACCTCCGAGCAAAGCATCTAGCCGCCTCCCACATCACAGATGACGATATCCCACCCCTCCCAGCTGGGAAATCGGCAGTCGACGTCTTGGCGGACTTCATGCGTTACCTATATCAATGCACGCGGAAGTATATCGAAGATTCACACGGAGGTGCTGTTTGGAAGTCCGTCGAGAACCATGTTGAATTCGTGCTCACTCATCCGAACGGATGGGAAGGACCGCAGCAGAAGCAGATCAGGCGTGCTGCCTCCCTTGCAGGGCTCGTGCCCAATTCTCCGGAGGGGCAAGCTCGTGTGCACTTGCTGACGGAGGGCGAGGCTAGTCTGCACTTCTGCGTCGCGACCATCTTTGCTTCGGATGCTTTGTCGAGGACGCCTATGGTCGCTGCTGAGCACCCTGAAGAAGAAGAAGCACAGGAACCACGTCCGCAGGGCGTTGTCATAATCGATGCTGGAGGAGGAACGATCGACCTGAGCGCATACTCAATGAAGTTGTCCCCAGCTTCGTTCGAGGAGATTGCCCCAGCTGAATGTGAGTTGATGTCGATGGCAGTTTTTCAAAGTCTCACCCAGCGATGATCAGGTCGTCTGCAAGGAGCCGTGTTAGTCACAAGAAGGGCAGCGGCCCTGCTTAGAAGTAGGTCACAAACCGAGAGCCTCTGGGGTTGTAATGACGCTCACGCCCTTTAGAGAAACTCAAGGGCTCGAAGTATGGTAGCCCAGAGATACTGCAACAAATGACAGGAATTTTTGACAAGACGACCAAGCTTCGTCTTCGCAACGCGGAGGACCCGCAATATATCAAATTTGGCACTGTGCGTGACAAAGATCCCCAGTACGATATACGATCAGGTCAGCTTCGACTCTCTGGGTAAGTTCGCTCAAATCTACAAGTCCATCTGCTGAATATTCGATTAGCAAAATGGTCGCGGACCTGTTTGAGCCTTCTATCGCCGAGATCATTGATGCCTTTCGGAAGCAACAGCAGACGTCTCCGATGCCTATCACTGTACGATCCTCGTTGCTTCCAATGTGTTCACGTTTTGATCTTTGACCTTTTGAAGTTCGTCTTCCTAGTCGGAGGATTTGCAGCTAGTGAATGGCTATTCACTAGCCTCCGAAAATACTTCGAGTCCCTAAACATCACCGTTTGTCGGCCGGATACTCATGTGTATGTCCTGCTATTCAAGATTAGGCTATATTGCGGAGGCTCATTGGATGATCAGCAACAAAGCTGTAGCGGACGGGGCAGTGTCTTATCACATCGATCACCTCGTGTCTTCAAGGGTCGCAAAATTTACATATGGTACCGAGTGCAGTGTACCATATAACGCGTTCGACACGGAGCACCGTGCGAGGCAGAAGTCCATTTACCGTGGCCCGTCCGGCCAGTTAGCTCTTCCAAATGCTTTTGGATCTATCCTGACGAAAGTAAGGCCAAAGCTCATTCACTACGCGCTCCGGATCTGATACATTGCACCGAAGGGTACGCGAGTGTCCGAGAAAGAAGAGTTTGAAGAGGCATTCGCTATTCGTCGAACTTCCCAACCTGCTTGTAACACCATCGAGGTCGATATAACATCATACAGAGGGTCCCTAGCTCAGCCGACCTGGATGGATGTCGAACGAGGTACGTGCTACGATATCCAGTTATCAGCGTAGCCCCTGTCTAACTGTAGACCTCCCTAGATCAATTCTCGACACTCTGCACCGTGCGTGCGGATACCTCGAAGCTTGCCAGGACGCTCGAGGGGAGGCGATCCCCGGAAGGATCGCTATATTACGCTATCGAAATCAAGGTCGTGTTGATGTTCGGACTCACAGAGCTCACAGCGCACGTGGCTTGGACAGAAAATGTAAGTGCGACCATATGACACTGTCTCCCGCGCCTCACATTGACATATCCACTAGGGGGTCGAAGTCCGGTAAGCGTAGAGAGAACTACATGTTGTCTGCCACTAACTAACCAAGCTCGAAAAGCACTCCAGCTGTATTGGTTTACGATGATACGGAATGAACGTGTTCGGGTGTACATAACGCAGGCTCATGTCTTGTTCATAGTTTCGGGCGTAGCGAACCTACTTCGTTTCCTTTTAAATTCTGGTCAAGTAAGACATCGAGTCTCTTACTAATGTCGGTGTATGTCATTTTTTTTTGATTGTCCGTCGTCTCAGCCACTGTGGCTGAGGATGTTTACAATTTACAAAAATTACAAACATTTGCTTGCAGCCGTCGCTGTTCGTGTGAGGGGGATTAAAGTTGGGCGGTGTTTGAATTGCACGTGGGTTCTAAATTATCACTATCACTCAAATTCTGCCAAGTCCACACTAGCAGATGGCCCCTCACACGAACAGCGCGACGGTGTGAAGGAGCCTGGGTTCTTCCTCGTTATTTTTTTGGGAGCACTCAACCCAAATCAGGAACGAAGCCTTGGTCGATGTGACGATGGAGCTTTGTAATAGGGTTTACTATCCAGTGTTGTGAATCAAAATGAAATCGAGTTGGGGTCGGTGTTGGGGCATAGTGACACTGGGAGTCGTTCAAAGAGGCGCACGATCCACGCAATTGTACAAAGGATTAAGAGATGTATATATGACGACGTGAAACGTAATGTGGCGGGCTATTTCAAGCTGGGATCACGAAAATAGGGGAGACAGAGGCAGTAACAGAGGATGTCTATCGAAGAATAGTCCCTTCGTGTCGGGTCGTTGGTGTGGGCATCAGCATATTCAATTCAACAACACCAACAACTATTCCCATCGTGCGTGTCCGGGACATTTTGGAGTTGTTTCGGCGCACTGGGCTTTCCATGCACGGCTGGCGTTGTTGCGGCTTTTGCTTGTGATGCTGGTGGAGCAGTGGACGCGGAGCCGCCGTCTTGGAATGGTATTAGTAGGTTTGGCCGGGGTGGCGGTTCTACCCTCGCGGAAAGCTGTAGCATCGGAGGTCAGCAGTCAAGCCCTCGTCGTCTAGATTTAAGTAGCAAAACTGAATGAAGTATAGGTGGACGAACAAATTGAAAGAAATGCACTGGCACAAACTCACATTTTTCATCTGTCCATATGCCACGCGCGTAACTTTGGGCCAGCGGGTGCTCTCGCGTGACTCGACCGCCGCGCCATCATCTTGGGGTGGGAACACCTGCGGACGACGGAAGAGAGCATGAACTCTGAGCACAGCAGAACGAGGCTGAGATGAATCCTCTCTGGTTGGGCGGGTGGACGCTGAGAACTGAGGAGGAAGAGCATATCAACCACTGCGTGACCACTGACAATCGTGAAATGGATTGACTTACATCAACAGGGGAACCTAGTCCAACACCCTCCAGATGACTCTGTGGTGCGCGTCCGGCGCGTGGAGCCCGGGGAGGTCGCAAGCGGGACCAGAGTTGTACCAGGCGATGCGGAGAGTTGAACTGCGCAGTCGCAGGTGGAATAGAGGGTGCTGGGAACTAACAAAACATGAGCTTGATATGGGGAACAGCAATAGAGAGGACGTACGTCCAACCGGTCCGTTGTGCCCTCCGGTGAAGCACTGAGAAGTGGCACAGCAGGCAACTGGATGACGGGGTATGTCACCGAGCTCCGGTATCAACCAGAAACCAGGTACTAACATCTAACAGAGCGTTGTACTTCTGGATGTGGACAGTTGTCAACAATGGTGCGAGAATCATGTGCAATACTCACATCTGCTTCCGTTGGACCAGGGTGGTCAGGCAGTTTCTCTTTGCAACCGAGGACGGTTGCATGTGTGAGGGGGGTAGATGGACTAGGGTGGCCAGCAGGCAGAGTGGCAGGAGTACTGGCAGTGGCTGGAGTCCAAGGTCGTAGGTAGTCTGTGTCTGTAGCTAGAGAGCAATCCATCCGCTTCATCCGTGTCCATGCGACCGGAGCTCTGCTGAGGGCCAGCTGCCTCCCCCTGCCCCGTTCCACCGTACGGGTCGCTCGTCTCCATTCGGCGTCGCGCTGTCGCTCCATGTCCCGCCGACGATCTTGGGGTGCTTGAGCCCCTGCAGTATTCTGAACTTGGGAAAGTACCAGTGGTTGACCCTATTGGGTTGTGCGTTGTTAGTCCAAGACCTAGAGTGGTGTAAAGATAAACGTACCATCGATGCTTCCCAACCTCTTCCGCCTGTCGAACTGGTCAGCTGATGATAGTTAAGTAGGATAGAATGGTACATGCCGTTCAAAGAATTCCAATCGAAAACACCGTCGTCAATCTCGTTATTGTTCTTAATCATCTTGGTGAACAACTCTCGCAAGAAATCATAATCGGGAGTTTCTTCAAAACCAAGCTTGCGGACATAATTCAGATAGATGCCGAATTCGTCTATACAATAGGTCATAGATTGACTTCATATTGCTCTACTGCGACTGACCTGGGTAGCCGTGACAGAGCTCCCTGATGCGAGTGACCTGTTTCTTCTCTCCGATCTTCTCGTACTTTTGCTTGTTGGTTGCAGCTTTAAGGCCTTGCCACGGTAAGCTTCCACGAAGGAAGTACATGAAGACGTGACCGAGGGCTTCTAAGTCATCCCTCCGTGATTGCTCTGAGATGAAGTGGTCAACATAGAAAGTATGGCTCGTTCACCACCTATAACATACCTCGGCCCAAGTGAGTATTGATGCTCATATACCTTGCGGTTCCGCTCAGACCCTTCCGTTCCCGGTACGGGATGTGCTGTTTGGTTTTCGGGTCACGGTACTGTTTCGCGATACCAAAATCAACGACGTGAATCACTTTTGTGAATGTTGTTTGGGTAAATAGTCTTCTCAACGAATGGACGAACTCACCATTCGCAGCCTTTGTTCCAGGACGACCTATGAGGAAATTATCGGGTGCGATGTCACGATGAGTGAGATTTTTCATGTGAATAGTTTGCACTCTAGATATCTACGGGAAAGGTTTAGAGTAAAGTTGTTGTACCGAGTTGGGAGATGTCGCACCATCTGCCTTGCAGCCATACAGACAGTCTTGGTAGAGAACTTGCGACCACACATATTAAAAAGATCCTCCAAGCTAGGGCCGAGGAGGTCGATGACCAGTATGTTATGCAGACCTTCCTGACCAAAGTGATAAATCTGAGGGATTCCAGCTGGATGGACGGGACGATTACTGGGATGTTGGATGAAATTGAGTGGAAGGGGACATACGACAACCGGCGAGGATACGGTACGAGCGACATTCGTCCCGCAGCTGAGGCGGTTCGGACTTGCGGGGTTCCTGTAAGAAGGAATGAGATTTGATTTTGTGAACGGGGTTTTGGGTTTACGCACAAACTTGATGGCGACGGCGGTAGAGTTCAACAAGTTAGTGCCTGGGATAAACCGTCATGTCGTACGATGTGCGGAGTGAAGCTGAGATGAAGCTTTGAGTACCTTCGAAGATGACGCCGAAGGAGCCTTCACCGATTTTCCTGCCAACACGGTAATGGAGGCCGACGACGCTGTTGTTGCCGGAGCTGTGGGATGACATTTGTACTAGAGTATATACTGATGCAAAGATGAATGAGAAGAAGGGGAGGAGGAGGAGGAGGAGAAGGAGAAGGAATCACAGGCAAGCTAGCAGGCCTAGGACTTCCTAGGACTGCCTGTAGGGCAAAGAAGGGGAAACAGCAGCTACTTGGCTAACTTAGCGCTTAGAACTTGAAAGCTTTCAAGTTGGCAGCCTGAGGATACAGCTTCGGATTTCGGGTAATTTTGACGCAAACTATTAGCCCCATCTGTCCACCGTGAGACATTGATGGTTACGCCACCGGCAGTGACGACTACTTTAACGCGAGGGATGCACCTGGATCCCAATTCATTATTTCAATGCAAGTCCTTGCGTGGCTGGCGACACGTTTTCACCACCGCGAACTGCTCGAATTGCCAGTCTTGAACTGCCAACGTTCTAACATCCACGATACGACAGCGTTTATGAGTATCTCGTGTTTGATCGCCGTGCCCCACACATAGCGCTCGATCATGGGTTCCCATGAAATGATTCCGATCAGGGCATAGTGGTACCATGATGGTGATACCAGTCTCAGATGAAGGTGGTGGTCAACCCTTGTCAGGAAACTTCCTGACCCTAGCATCGCAGTGACTTGGAGAAATAGGGTACGTGAATCACAATGCGTGTGCCCATATGAGAAGCTCAGAATTCGTCACACAATTCTGATAGAGAGTTTAGGCAGAGGTCAATTATAAAGGACGACCCGATGTTCGTTGCGAAGGACAGACCCAACCAACCCGAACCCATTTCCTCTGGCTAAGTGATGTTTTCGCGAGAACCATACGAAGGCTCGTCCCGCAAACTAGTGCTAGCCTTTGACGTCGGAACGACGTTCAGCGGCGTATCCTACTGCATACTTGATCCAGGAGAGATCCCCGAAATCCACGGTGTTTCGAAGTGAGGATTACTCCTTAGTATCGAGACAGCATTTTGAAAACCCTATTGGTAGATATCCTGGACAAGAAAATGTCGGTGGCAACAACAAGATCCCATCCATTATCTATTACGACAAAGAAGGCTCCCTTCGAGCCGTCGGTGCGGAAACGCAACAGAAAGATATCATTGAACTGTCGACGAAGGAGCAATGGACCAGACTAGAATGGCGAGGAAAATTATAAACTCAAACGCCCTTGCTGACATGTTCTGACCGCTAGGTGGAAGCTCTACCTCCGCGCAAAGCACCTCGAAGCGTCTCACTTCACAGATGCTGACATTCCTGCGCTCCCTGAAGGAAAGACTGCAGTGCAAGTTCTTGGTGACTTCGTGGGCTACTTGTTCAAGCACGCCAAGGCGTACATCACAGAAGCTCACACCTGTGTTTGGGAGTCATTTCAGAACAATATCGAGTTTGTCCTCACGCATCCGAACGGATGGGAAGGTCCACAGCAACAGCAGATCCGCAACGCTGCTGAGCTTGGCGGGCTCATTCCCGCTGGAGAGGAGGGCAGTCTCGAATCCACCTTCTCACTGAGGGAGAAGCCAGTCTCCATTTCTGCGTCACTAACGTTCTGACGTCGGATACATTCTCTTCCACGCCCATACTGTGCTCCGATGAACCAGAGCAGATCGAAGAACCACCAGAACACCAGGGTGTCATCATCATCGACGCTGGAGGTGGCACTGTTGACCTCTCCGCCTACTCCATGAAGCTATCTCCCACGGCGTTCACTGAGATTGCACCTGCGGAGTGTGAGTGGAATGGGCTTCTGGTGAGGGATAATCTCAAGCCCGATCTCAGGTCGACTTCAGGGGTCCGTTTTCATTACGTACCGTGCCCATGCGTACTTCAGAGGTTAGTCACGCTCACAATCACAATCACGTTCCCCTTCCTGACTATCTCTCCAGCCAAACTCGCCAACTCACAATATGGAAATGAGGAGGCTTTGTACCGGATGACCGAGGATATTTGATAAGACCACAAAGCTGGGATTCCGGGACGCAAACGAGCCCCAGTTTATCAAGTTCGGGACCGTGAGGGACAAAGAGCCCGAATATGATATACGATCTGGGCAACTCAAACTATCCGGGTAAGCATTATCATCTATACAATATGTCAGACTTATAGAAGAAATGCAGACAAGAGGTTTCAAAACTCTTTGAGCCTTCTGTTCAAGAGGTCATTGCGGCCTTCGAGCAACAGCGCCAAGCCGCGTCAATGCCGATTACTGTTATTTCATTCATGTGCCTTTTGAATGAAACGTTCATCATATTGTGTAGTGTGTGTTCCTTGTGGGTGGCTTCGCTGCCAGCGACTGGCTATACACAAGCCTCATGGAGTATATGTGTAGTCTCGGTGTCACCTTCTGTCGACCAAGTCAGCACGTGTAAGTTTCTGTGCAACCGCACGCGCAATTCCCGGTTGATATTCCCTTGCTAGTCAACAAAGCCTGTAGCAGACGGCGCTGTGTCGTCTTTCATTGACCATCTCGTCTCTGCTCGGACTGCAAGATTCACCTACGGAACAGAGTGCAATGCATTGTATAATGAACACTGATCCTGAGCACGTTGCACGGCAAGCAAATGCATTCCAGGGAATCACTGGGTGTTTGGAGGTGCCCAACGCTTTTGAGTCTATTCTCGAAAAGGTTGATGATTATTCCCTGATCTATGAAAATTTTCATCATAGCATTGGTTTTCTCTTCAAGGGCACAGAGGTATCGGAAGAACAAGAGTTCAAGAAACCCTTCATGATTGAAGAGTTCGATCTCTCTCATTGCGGTAGTATCCAGGTCGATATCGTAGCTTACCGAGGCAAACTCTCGCATCCTTGCTGGGTGGACGCAGAGCGCGGTAAGTCTCCAATGCACTGGCTGTGGCCCACGACTAACTGCTGACGTTCACAAGACTCTTACACCACCTTGTGTTCTGTGCGCGCGGACACGTCGAAGCTTGCTCAGAGCATGCAACCCCATTACCTTCCGGACAGCGGGGCCACCTACTATTCTATACTGTTCTACGTTGTCTTACTCTTTGGCTTGACAGAGCTGAAAGCACATATCAGCTGGATGGACAAAGTTCGTTTTCTGGAATTTTTTATATCCAGTGGCACTAACACTGTTTATGATCCCTAGAGAGTAGAGATGAGGTGCGCTAACAGCTTCGAATCAGATCCCGTACAATTGAACTAGTACTTATGCATACCCTGTTCAGGAGTCCTGCTCGGTTGTCTATGAAGATACGTTATGCAAGCGACCATAATAACTACTTCAACGAGATTGACGACGGAACGTTCAAGTTGGGCGAGATGTTCGCAAAATAATAAAGTCGCGTTACATTCACAACACTTTCGGTATCGACTCATATACAGTACTCTGGCAGGATTGTACTGGCTGGTCGAACTTGTCGTATCATGTTATCATCGTTACACTGCATGCATTGCCAGATGTTTGTTTGTGAGGTGGAACATATTGTGTTTGTAAAAATAAATTCTAAAGGCCATTGCATTGGGGCAAACATGTGCACGGAAAAAGCCGTCGCCAGGATCTCCGCGGCGTCTACCACCAAACACTTTCCTGATTCCGACCCTCCGTGGGAATTCAATACTGGATGATCTTCAAGAGTCCATTTAGTCGCACCTCATGCCCATCAAACAGCTCGAGTTATCCTTTGCCCGTAAACGAGGCAGTTCCTGTGGGAATGTATGGACCGGATACAAGGGTCATGTTGGTTCAAAAGAATTCAAGGGCAACTTGCGCAACGATTGTTCTTCGGGCTTGAATACACAAGCGTCTGAATTCACGTTGTCACACTGCTGGCCTTATCATGTTGTCTCGACAGCCATATGACGGTTTATCCCGCAAACTAGTTCTTGCATTTGACGTTGGTACTGTTTACAGTGCTGTGTCGTATTGCTTTCTCGATCCTGGGGAAGTTCCCAAGATTCTTGGAGTCTCGAGGTGAGAGGAACTATCGAGGTTGTACGGGTTCCACTGACTTATGTTTGATCAGGTATCCAGCGCAAGAACACGTCGGAGGTGACAACAAGATACCGTCCATCCTATACTATGATCAGAAAGGTGTCGTGCGAGCTGTAGGCGCTGAGGCATTGCAACTACATGTCATCAAACAAGCTGAAGAACAGAATTGGGTCAAACTCGAATGGTAAGTTCCCGGGGAGACGAACAACTCATGATAGGTGCATGATCATTTATCCAAAATACTAGGTGGAAGCTTCACTTGCGACCAAAACATTTGGCGTCGTCTCACATCAAAGAGGGCGATATCCCGCCTCTCCCTCGAGGGAGAAGCGCTATTCAGGTTTTGGCGGACTTCATGGAGTATTTGTTCAGATGCGCTCGCGACTACATCATTGAATCCCATGCTAACGGCGCGTCCATGTGGGGGTCTGTTGAAAACCACATCGAGTTTATCCTGACGCATCCGAACGGATGGGAGGGTCTGCAGCAACAGCAGATTCGTCAAGCGGCTGTGCTTGCCAAGCTGATTCCCAGCGGAAGTGAACATCACGCAGCGAATCCATCTGTTGACGGAGGGGGAGGCTACTCTACACTTTTGTGTCAACAACTTCATGGTATCAGACTCACTTTTCGAAATTCCTTGCCGCGATGGTCCTGAAGAAGACGAGCACGAACACGAGGAAGAAGGCGTGGAAAAGCCCGGGCATCAAGGTGTCATCATCATTGATGCTGGAGGTGGTGCTATCAATTTGAATGCTTATTCCATCAAGCTATCGCCTCCGACCTCTTTCGAGGAAATTGCGCCTGCAGAGTGTAAGCACTCTCGCTCCAAATGTGGCATCTTCTGAGTTACTATATTATTGATTCCAGGTCGCCTTCAAGGATCTGTTTTCGTTACGCAAAGAGCCCACACACTTCTTGAAGGTTTGCGCTGTTTAAACCATCCTACAACCTGCGATGACACTTCGTGATGCCCTCCATAGCCAAACTTGCTAACTCACGATATGGCACGCCCGAAATAGTCCAACAGATGACAGACTTTTTCGACGCGACAGCGAAAATTAAGTTTCACGATGCTGCCAACCCTCAGTGCATCAATTCAAATTTGGTCCTCACTCTGCAGAAGTCTCCGACACGAGCAAGGGTGTAGGCCTTCAGGTCGTCGTGTCCCCTGCTGTGGGCGAGAACGGCTGACTGCGTACGCTCCAGCCAGCTTGAATGGGAAGTGTATGGTGGTCCCTATACATACCTTTCATTAACTGAACTCGACTCTCGACACAGGGAGCACGTCGCCAGGGATTTTGAAGAATCCTCCCAGCAGGGAGATTGCCGACCTTAAAGAACGTTTCTACGCTGAGAAAGAACGTAAACTCTCAGACCATAGAGATCTCGAGGGCGAGTTTCGTGATTACATACCCCCCGCCGGCCGACTGGAGTGGTCAGAGTCAGATGCCCCTTCTATACATTCTATTTACTGACACCGGACCCTCGACGCATGGAGCATGTCCTAAAGAGTACGCGAGTCCGTCCAGGAGGAGATTGCTGACCCCGAAGACGTTTTCGTCATCGAGCGAGAATATGCAAATTCTCAGGACCATAGAGTGTGAGGGCGAGTTTCGATGATTACATACCCCCTGCCGGCCGACTCGAGCGGTCAGAGTAAGGTGGCCCCTTCTATACATTCCATTTACTGACACCAGACCCTCAACGCAGAGGAGCATGTTGCTAAAGAGTACGAGTCCGTCCAGGAGGAGATTACTGACCCCAAAGACGTTTTCGCCACGAGCAAGAACATAAATTCTCAGACCATAGAGTCTGAGGGCGAGTTTCGATGATTACATACCCCCCGCCGGCCGACTTGAGCGGTCAGAGTAAGAGCGGCCCCTTCTATGCCTTTCATTTACTGATACTGGACTGCTCCACACAGGAATGGTGACTGCCAGAGTTTTTGAGACTCGTGTCCAGGAGAGTTCTGACTCTGAAGAGTATTTCGACGCGAGCGATGTTCTAGACACTCAGGACATCGCATTCGGCTTTGAATGCGAGGACCAGCATATGCTCTAGCGAGCCCGAACCAGTGTAAGGTGATCCCATACATACCTTTCATTTGCTGACACTGGATTCTCAACGCAGGGAGCGTGTCTTCAGATATTTTGAATCGTCCGTCCAGGCGAACCTAACGAGGTTTTCGAAACGAGGGAGGGTGAAGACGATCAGTACATCAAGTTCGGTCCTGAGTGCGAGGACGACATATGTTCCAGGAAACTCGAACCAATGTAAGATGGTCCTTACCTACCTTCCTTTTGCTGATACTGGACTCTCAATGTAGTAGGGAGGATGGTGTCAGAGGTTTTGAAGAGTCCGCCCATGAGATTGCTATCCCTAAAGAAATTTTCGACAAACGGGAGAATGGAGACGGTGAATACATCGGGCTTGATTCTGGGCTCGAGTACGACATACGCTCCGGCCAGCTCGGGCCGGTGTAAGGTGGACACCCTTACTTAACGCTTCATTTTCTGACACTGGGGCCTCAACGCAGGGAAAACATCGCCGGAGGTTTTCAAGAATCCGTCCAGAAGATTCCTGAACCCAAAGACGATTTTTAACTCGAGGGAGGATGTGGATCCCTCGGTACATGAAGTCCTGTCCTAGGGTCGAGAATGGTAACTCCATACGCTCCGGCCAGCTTGAGCGGGCACGGTGAGGTAGGCCCCTTATATACCTTTCATTTGCTGACACCAGACTCTCTTCACAGGGTGGATGTTGCTGGAGAATCTAAATCAGAGTCGTTCCAGGAGATTGCTACCACTAAGGATTCTCTCGCCGCGAATGGTGCTGTTGGCCCTCAATACATCGAGTCCCGTCCTGTGGGCGAGTTCACACCTTCGAGCCAGCTGGAGCGGGCAGGGTCGTTTACATACCTTCCATTTTCTGCACTGGGCGAGCATGGTGACTACACATTCTCCAGCCGGCTTGAGTGCGCAGAGTAAGGTAGCCCCACACACACCTTTCATTTGCTGACGCTAGACTCTTAACATAGGAAGCGTGTCGCCAGAGATTTTGAAGAGTCCATCCGGAAGATTGCTGACGGTAAAGATGGTTTTGACATAAAGGAGGCTGTATGCATTCGATCGATCCAGCTCGCTCCTGAGCGCGGGGACGACATATGCTCCTGTCAATTCCAGTTAGCAGGGTAAGATGGCCCCTTATATGCCTTTGAAAACATTTGCTGACAGACTCTCAACGTAGAGAGGAAGTCGCTGGATGTTTCGACCCGTCCGTGCAAGAGATCGCCGATGCTTTCAAGAAACAACGAAGAGCAGCAACGGTACCAATCAAGGTGAACTCCATTCGACTTCCTTGTCGCGTTTCTGGTAGCTCATGGGGATCGCAGCATGTATTCTTAGTTGGTGGGTATGCTGCTAGTGATTTCTTGTACCAGCGTATTCAGAAGCACCCCGCTTTCGCTGGCGTGCGGTTGCTATGTAGACCTGGAAGTCACCTGTGCGTATCACAGCAGAGTGATGGTTTCGGACTCATCGTTTTCTTCAGCAACAAGGCGGTCGCGGACGGAGCCGTGTCTTTCTACATCGATCACCTTGTCACCTCTCGAGCAGCGAAGTTCACGTATGGCGTGGGTTGTGACCGTTATTATAACTCTAACCTTTCCGACCACCGGAAGAGGAGCCAGACGCAATACATTGGCCCATCTGGGCGTATAATGATACCAAACGGATTTGCGTCGATATTGCTGAAGGTCTGCACTGTGAATTCGAGTTGCTGTATCCTTTATTCAC
Organism: Melanogaster broomeanus; assembly: GCA_014904935.1. NCBI lineage: Eukaryota > Fungi > Basidiomycota > Agaricomycetes > Boletales > Melanogastraceae > Melanogaster > Melanogaster broomeanus. The sequence continues at coordinate 6,539 of MU123936.1, read as the reverse complement.
GCCTTCCGAAAGGGAACACAAGCCTCTGAGCAGCAAGAGTTTCGGCAGGTGTTGGTTATGGAGGAATATTCACGATCTGAATTCACTACTATTGAGGAGTCCTTTCTGGCGTACAGAGGCAGTCTTCTCGAACCCACCTGGATGGACAAGGAACCGGGTAAGCTTTGCAGAAACTGTAGTTCCATTGGCATTCAAGCAGCGTTCCTGAAATTTTAGCATCCTTCACTAAGTTGTGTACTGTGATTGCCGACACTTCCAGGCTGGTCAACTCCATGCGTCCGCAACGATCGCTCAATGGGGGTACCTATTACTCCCTGAACATCGATGTCATCCTGCTTTTTGGCCTCACAGAGTTGAAAGCACAGATAGGCTGGAAAGACAGGGTTTGTCGTCCTAAATCTGTTATGCACGCCTACTGACCTCGCATTGGTGAAATTTCACAGGGTGTGGAGATGAGGTAAGATGCAGCTAGGTTAACTGTCGTTCTCCACTGACTCCGGTATTCAGGAGTCCTGCATCGATCATGTACGATGAATACGATGACTAGAAAAGGGCATTTAAATGGCCTCCGCATGGTTTGTAAAACCTTGTCTCCCTCTCTCTTCACCCCTGTACTTCCATTATCCTTCAATGAACTTGTCTTGTATTACTTCCGACTCTGTGAATGGAATGAGTGATGAACCTGGCACGCCATCGCTTGGACCCGTTCGAAGTTATTTCCAGATCACCGTCAATTGTGTGTGGTCATATCGGGTTATCCATGATGTATCGTACATGTGTTGAACACAGAAGCCTCACGCCATGCGCCAGTGGCGCGAGGCGAACCCACACGATCATTGACTGTTGTCGAACCAACCCCTTGCCAACGTCGAATGATGGGTCCACGCCACTCTGCGTAGGCAAACTCGGTATTTAATTCCAGGAGCGCTTGGGTCGTTGGTTTGATGCATCGATGATAATGCCTTGTGCAAGTTGCTCTCAAGTGATTGCAAGTTTCTGTTAACCTCAGACAGGGGCGATACCATTTCCGGTGTAACGGAAAATGCCGAGGTTGAGGCTCATTCAACTGTGACTGCTGAGGCTTTCAGCCTTCTTTTCCTTTCCTTCTCCTCTCGTGTCCTTTCCCGGATCATGTCGCTCCTAGGTCGTATTGGTGTATGACCAGATCACGCAGTGGTAAGTAGGCATCAATTAGGGCGGAGGGGAGGACTTCCTAGATCCCAGGCGATGAACCCCAGATGTCCAGCCACTCCAAGTGCTGTGTTGACCTCATCAAAGATAATCTATCTCACTGGCTCGAAGCGTCTCACAGACGAAATCCTTGTCCATGTCTTGATGGTGTGTTACTACGATAGTCATGTTCTGTGGGCCCAAGCTCCTGTGAATGCGGACAGAAGGCTACATATCCTGACACCATTGCCGTGTGCGATCCCTGTGAGATTTGCAATATAGATGATCTTCGAGAGTCTTGTTTAGTCGCTCCTCATGCCCATCAAACACCTCGCATGGTCATTTGTGCCTGCAGGATAAGGCAGTTCCATCTGTCTGCCTGCAGGCCGGTGTTTATCATTTGGTACATGGGTCGTGTTGGCTCCATGGCGACTCAAAAGGATTCTAGGGCAACTTGCGAAAATATTCCTCAGGCTTTATTGCCATCGAAACTCGCGCTGTAACACTAAGTGCTGGCGTTAACATGTTTTCTCGACAGCCGTACAAAGGTACATCCCGCAAGCTAGTTCTTGCATTTGATGTCGGTACCACGTACAGTGGTGTGTCGTACTGCATTCTCGATCCTGGGGAGGTTCCCAAGATTCTTGGAGTCTCGAGGTGAGATAAATCATGGAAGTTGGACAGCTTTCCTCTGAATTACGTTTGATCAGGTATCCGGCGCAAGAACACATCGGGGGTGACAACAAAATACCGTCCATCCTATATTACGACCAGCAAGGTGTCGTGCGAGCTGTGGGCGCTGAAACATCGCAACCCCATATCATCGAACAGGCCGAGGACGAGAATTGGCTCAAGCTCGAATGGTATGTCTCTGAGGAGGCAAATATTCGTCATGGGTGCATGTTGGTTGATTCTAATTACTAGGTGGAAACTTCATCTGCGAACAAAACATTTGGCGTCGTCTCACATCAAAGATGACGACCTCCCACCCCTTCCTCGCGGAAAAAGCGCTGTTCAGGTTTTGGCAGATTTCATGGAGTACTTATTCAGATGCGCTCGCAACTACATTCTTGAATCCCACGCCAACGGGGTGTCCATGTGGAGGTCTGTCGAGAACAGTATCGAGTTTATCCTGACACATCCGAACGGATGGGAGGGTCTGCAGCAACAGCAGATCCGTCAAGCTGCTGAGCTTGCCAAGCTTATTCCTATGGGAGATGAACATCATGCGCGACTCCATCTGTTGACGGAGGGGGAGGCTAGTCTACACTTCTGCGTCAACAACGTCCTGGCAGCAGACTCGCTGTCCAAAATAACTATTGCTTGCTCCGATGAACCTGAAGAAAACGTGGAAGAACCCGAATATCAAGGTGTCGTCATCATAGATGCTGGAGGTGGTACTGTCGATTTGAGTCTGCTTATTCCATGAAGCTATCCCCTCCGACTTCTTTCGAGGAAATCGCGCCCGCAGAGTGTAAACACACTCGCTTCCAATCCTAAGACGTCACACTAACGAATTCCAGGTCGGCTTCAAGGAGCTGTCTTTGTCACACAAAGAACCCACGCACTGATCAAAGGTTTGCGCCTCTTCAGCCATCATGCAACCTGCTAAATCATAAGTGATCCTCTCCGCAGCCAAACTTGCTAACTCAGTGTATGGCGCGCCCGAAATAGTCAAACAGATGAAAGAGATTTTCGACAAGACCACGAAACTGAGGTTTCGTGATGCTGCGGACCCTCAGTACATCAAGTTCGGTACTATGCGCGATAAAGATCTTCAGCATGACATACGCTCCGGCCAGCTCAAGTTAGCAGGGTATGGTGGTCCATTGTATAACTTTCATCTGTTGACCCTCGGTTCTCGACGCAGGGAGGATGTCGCCAAGTGTTTTGAACCCTCAGTCGAGGCCATTGCTGAGATTTTCGATAAACAACGAACAGCAGCCGCGACGCGGATGCCAATCAAGGTGAATTGAATTTCAGCTGCCTCCATTCTCGTGCTTGGCGGCTCATGGGGGCTGTAGCATGCATTTTTGGTTGGCGGGTACGCCGCTAGCGATTTCTTGTACAGGCGCCTCCAGACGCACTCCACATTCTCTGACGTGCAATTATGTCGGCCTGCAAGCCATGTGTGCGTATCACAGCAGGGTAGTGGTCTCGGACTCACGGTACTCCCTCAGCAACAAGGCCGTCGCGGACGGAGCCGTGTCTTTCTACATTGATCGCCTTGTTACCTCGCGAACAGCCAGGTTCACCTATGGCGTAGATTGTGATTACAGTTATAACTCTAGCCTCGCCGACCACAGGGAGAGAGAAAAGACGAAATACCTCTGCCCGTCTGGGTGTGCAAATCTGCCAGGCGGATTTGCGTCGATATTACTGAAGGTCTGTATCGTGAATTTGAGTTGCTGGATCCTTCATTCACGCTTCCGAAAGGGGACATAAGTCTCCGAGCAGCGAGAGTTCCGGGAGGCGTTGACTTTCGATCGATACTCACAATCTCAATTTACTAGTATTCAGACGTCCTTCCTGGCGTACAGAGGAAGTCTCCTCAGTCCCGCCTGGATGGATAAGGAACCCGGTAAGCCTTGCAAAAGCATGTAGTTCCGTTGGTACTCAAGTAGCGCTCCCGAAATCCTAGCATCTTTCACTAAGTTGTGCACCGTGATTGCCGACACTTCCAGCCTCATCAATTCTATGCGTCCGCAACGATCGCTCAACGGGGGTACCTATTACTCCCTGAACGTCGACGTTATCCTGCTTTTTGGCCTCACAGAGTTGAAAGCACAGATAAGCTGGCAAGACAAGGTTGGGTTGTCGTTCTACATCTGTTATGCACACATACTGACTCCGCATTGGTGATTTTACGCAGGGCGTGGAGATGAGGTAAGATGCAGGTAGGTTCGTGAAGTGTTCTCTACTGACTCGAGTATCCAGGAGTCCTGCGTCCATCGTGTATGACACCTAACTGGTGGTCTGGTGCAATGGCTAGCCTTCTACCTGATTCTTCGAATTGCTCGTAAAACGTTGTCTCTCCACTGCTGATTCCTGGACTTTCATTACCTTCCAAATGACCTTGTCTCGCAGTTGCATTAGACATCTCTGAGTCCAATAACCCGCCGCCACAGTATCAATACATTGCGGGTCATCTGACTGTGAGCCCTTCTCCAGATCGCCGTCAATTGTGTCACATCAGGCTCCACTTTTCCCGTCATACATGTGTCTGGACTCCATAGAAGCCTCATGGCCTGAGGCGAACTCGAAGCACTTCTCTCGTTACAGAAGCCCACACCTCTTGCCACAACCTGAACGTTGAATCCTGGATAGGGGTTGATACCAGATAAGTAGTACGGAAAAAGCCGTTGCCACTTGGAACACCCTCTGACAAAAGGGCACGATGCAGCCGTATTTCAGCCAACGGCGGTCGTTGTGGGAAGATCAAAGGATACAGGGTTGTCCAGTAGCCCAATTTAAGGCCAAATGAGAGGTCCCGGTCAGCGGTCAGCGGCCAGCCCGCTGCTGGTGATTGATGTCACTGATTCGGGAACGTTTCAGATGCAAACCGAAGTAATCTGTTATTGTAAGTACCATGAAAGGTCATACAGTATTCTGGGTGACCAGCTCCTGCGAAACCGGGCAGTGGATATTTACTTTTCTGTTGGACCCTTCTGTTGCGTTGAACCGTAATGTGGTCTTTCCTCGTGTCTGTCAATCTTTGCTGCAATCGACCACTTGGGAACGTAGGAATGCGGCAGTTCGACAGTTTGCATGTGGGCGAATTATAGCAAATGATTGTCACCACGGGCAAAGGAAAATTGCGTCTAGGACAAAATGGGTCAGGTGACGCCAACGCAATTTATAGTACTAAGCTCGTGATAGCACCGCAGAATCATAGCTATATTTTGTACATATGACAGTGATAAAATGTGGACAAAATGCCATCTTGTTGTGACATTTTAACAAAGGCTATTATATGTAAAAAAGTATAACTCGCATTGACATTACAAACAGCATTTTACCCCTGACACAATCCTCATATGCCCGCCAGGGTAGGTCTCCCCTTTGTGGGCAACAAAGGGTCCTACTACTTAGACCTACCCTGGCGGGCATATGGGGATTGTGTCAGGGGTAAAATGCTGTTTGTAATGTCAATGCGAGTTATACTTTTTTACATATAATAGCCTTTGTTAAAATGTCACAACAAGATGGCATTTTGTCCACATTTTATCACTGTCATATGTACAAAATATAGCTATGATTCTGCGGTGCTATCACGAGCTTAGTACTATAAATTGCGTTGGCGTCACCTGACCCATTTTGTCCTAGACGCAATTTTCCTTTGCCCGTGGTGTGTTGATACTGTACCATAAGTGACATCATTGTCCATCAAAAACGTAGGACAATAAAAGCAATCACGCTCCCTCCCGCTCCAGCCCTTCAACTAAGGATTCAAGAGCCACCTTCGGCTTCAGGAGGGTCGCATTCTTGTACTCGAAAGTTCCCCCCGAGTCACCTTCTCGGACCTAGCCAAGCCCAGTGCCGTCGCGCACAGTATTGTCTTTCCGTCCTGGTTTCCGTCCTGTCCCTCGAAATCCTGCATAGTCACCCCGTCGAACTTCTGACCAGCAGGCACATATATGGTCCACAAGTCGGCCGACGTCACCTCCTCACCTCATTCAGCCGCGACGCCATCTTGACGATATTGGAGATAGGTTCACCGAACTTCTGGTTGAAGTCGCTAGAGGCATCTTTGTAGCTCTTGGTGCAGCCTGCGGCAATCATAATGGTGACAAGACAGTCGGAGAAGTGAGAAACCGGAGATCAGTCTTTTGCATAGCCACTTTTCGGGCATGGGTACGTGTCAACGCACGCCATCGACCACCAACTGCCTGTGTCTCTGCAAGGGAGATATCAGCGCACGTAAGACTCGAGGCTGGACTTGGTTGGGGTTGGGTTCATCTGTAGCCCATATATCGTTGTAGATCTTTTCCAGCGGATGTTCAGCCAGACCAGAGGAGATCGAAGAACCAGGGCGTCATCATCATCGATGCTGGAGGTGGCATCATTGACCTCTCCGCCTACTCCATGAAGCTATCTCCCACGGCGTTCACTGAGATTGCACCTGCGGAGTGTGAGTGGAATGGGCTTCTGGTAGACTGACGGGTCGGACTAGTCTAAACCTCGATCTCAGGTCGACTTCAGGGATCCGCTTTCATCACGTACCGTGCCCATGCGTACTTCAGAGGTTAGTCACGTTCATGTTCACATTCATTTTTCCCTTCCTGACCTATCTCTCCAGCCAAACTCGCCAACTCACAATATGGAAATGAGGAGGCTGTGTACCGGATGACCGAGATCTTTGATAAGAC
>MU123935.1:0-46322 GCA_014904935.1 Melanogaster broomeanus | reverse complement strand
TCGAGATGAGGTGTATGCTAACGTCAAGGTAGACGATCTCCGAACGTCCCTGTCATTTATCTTCGACTTGCAAAAGGCTTCTCTCGATGATAAAGGTGTTGGTTTGGATCAGAACGCGGTTCATCGCCTGCGCAATCCATTGTGTTCAACACCCTCTTTCGACGACCAGAAATCCCTTCGAACCGCAATCAAGTTTTATTTAGGGCTTCCCAATGCTGATAGGGATTATGACAACACACGTCGGACGTATATGGAGGACCAGGAGGTCACAGAGTTCCCCTCCCTCTCACAAGTCAAAGAAGCGATTGCGACCCTCAGTGGGATTGAGCCAATCGTCAACGACATGTGCCCCAACAGTTGTGTCGGATACACGGGTCCTTTTGCAAACTTGGAGCACTGCCCGGAGTGCGGGGAACCACGCTACCGTGTCAACGCACTCACAGATAACGGACGAACAATCAAGACACCTCGACTTCAGTTCTCCACCCTTCCTGTGGCTCCACAGCTGCAAGCGCTCTTCCGCGATCATGAGAAGGCCGAGGAGATGCACTACCGACAGAGGTACACTAAGGACGTGTTCGCAAACCTCAAGCAGAATAAGGGCGAGCAACTGGTCTTCAACGACTTGTTCGATGGGACAGACTATTTGGATGCTGTCAAGGCTGGCGACATCAAAGACGAAGACATCGTGCTCATGTTTTCGATAGACGGAGCTCAACTATACCGCAACAAGGCGTCTGACTGCTGGATATCCATATGGGTTGTTTTTGATCGCTCACCCGATACGCGCTACAAGAAACAATATGTCCTCCCTGGCGTCATTATTCCTGGTCCAAATAAGCCAAAGACCATCGACTCATTCCTGTTTCCAGGGTTCCACCACGTTGCTGCCGTGATGAACGAAGGACTCCCAGTTTGGGACGCAGCACGTCGGTCACAACATCTTGCCAATATCTTCATCGCCATTGCGACTTCCGATGGTCCTGGACTAGCGTATCTCAATGGTCTTGTTGGCCATCATGGAAAGAACGGATGCCGCCTTTATTGTGGCATGCCAGGACGTCACAAAGAAGGAGGCTCAACTTACTATCCAGTGATGCTTAAGCCTGATGGTCCCCCAATCGAAGGATCCGAACACCACGACCTCGATCCAGAGCTGTTCTGTTGCTCTGCAGAGACTTACGTCGAAAATTTGGCCAAAGTACTATTGTCCCCCAATGATACTCAGTACAAGAAGAGGCGGCTTGAGACCGGTATTTCCAAACCAAGCATCTTTCTTGGCTTTCCGCGAGGTAGGACGCTCCCCGTCCCGAAATGTTTCGGATCCGATGTGATGCACCTTCTGTCTCTTAATCTGCCTGACCTCCTTATCCCCCTTTGGCGCGGTACATTCGAATGCAGCACAGATGACAGCAAGGCCACTTGGGATTGGGCTTGCCTGGCAAAGTCTGATGTATGGAAGGCTCATGGTGAGAGAGTCGCTGCCGCGGTTGTCGATATTCCAGGGGTGTTTGGTCGCCCCCCTCGCAACCCTGCAGAGAAAATCAACAGCGGATATAAGGCATGGGAGTTTCATCTGTACCTTTGGGGTTTGGGACCCGGTCTTCTCCATGGAATCCTTCCTGATGCTTATTGGTGCAACTTCTGCAAGCTTGCCCGCGCGGTACGACTCATCACACAGCACTCGATCACTCGAGAAGAACTCAAGACTGCAAACAATCTGTTTATCGAGTTTACACATGAGTTTGAAGAACTCTACTATCGTCGCAAGATTGAGCGCATTCACTTTGTTCGACAAAGTGTTCATGCACTCATTCACTACGGGCGAGAGGTCGAGACGAAAGGTCCACTTATATGTGCTTCTCAATGGACCATGGAACGAACTATCGGCAACCTGACGGAAGAGATGCGCCAACATTCGAACTGCTTTGCCAATCTCACACAACGTGCCATTCGCCGTGCTCGCGTTAATGCTCTGAAGGCAATCATCCCCGACATTGATCCAGATGCCAAAAAGCCCACTAATCCCCGTGGTTCATGCGACCTTGGAAATGGATACCTCCTTCTCTCGCACCACGAGCGCACTCGGCATGAGACGACAGCACTCGAGTCAACAGCGATCTTAGCCTGGATTCATGAGAATGCCCCAGACTCCCCCGAACTTAGTTCTCGTGGTCGTGATGGCTGTTTAAAAGTTCGTCGATGGGCAAGGCTGCAGCTTCCCAACGGTCAAAAGGCTCGGTCAATATGGTGTGTACGAGAGCAACACCCAAATGCTCGGAAGTCCAGGAATGTCAAGGTAATGTCCCCGACACTCGTAAAAGCTTTGGAACATAGTAACTGACCTGCATATATGCGTGCATGCTCGCTGCACTAACAGTTCACGATCAATGGCAACATCACGCTTGGTGTTGTGCACTACTTTTTTCAAATCCATCCATGCACGAACACGCAACCAATAGCTGTCGCTCTTGTTTCCCTTTACTCGTCTCCCCACTTACCAACTCTTCTCGCATCCAGTGGAGCGCTCTACTCCTGCAAGTACCTTGGAGAAACTTCGCTCACTGTTATACCAGTATTTGCCATTGATCAGATCGTGTCGATGAACCCACACAAAATTGATGGAGATGATCGTTATTTCATGTTCGAACAGCCCGGCAATGATGTGACGAACTTGGGTGGTTTTATGGTCTCAGGCGAGGATGACGAGGATGATGAATGACCTGGGAGAGTATCCTACGACTTCATAATACCATTTTCTCTTGTATGGTGCAAACGAAAGCTTTGTGATTACCGTGACCAACACTGTGAAACCATACTATACACATGCATGTCCGAATACAAATACATTGGCAGCGAGAGAGTCCACAGAGACCTAACTGATCAAACGACGTTCTCCTTGTTGTCGGTGGCAGCCTTCACAGGTGCTGGGACCGTCTTCAGAGCAGTAAAGGTATGCATTGGTGAATTGGCGACAGGACGGAAAGCACGAGGACGTGGTGGGGGCCATGGTGTGTCGTCGCCATCAAACATCTTGCGCTTGACTGGCCTGATATCCTTCGGAATCCCGTGGAGAGTAACGGGAGTTGCACTTAGGCAAATGGGGGTGACAGACTTGACGCATTCAGGTGCGCTGTATTGCTTTTCGATCCTAGGAGTGGACATAAGAAATAAGCCAGAACATATAGCTACAAATGCAAAACTTACGATGGCATATCGAAGGTAAGCGATGCCTTACGTTCCTTGTCTCTTTGAGAGGAATCTGAGGGAGGAGAGTCAACGGAGTTAAAGCTTAGAAGAAGACAACTTACCCGGCTTATGTCCTGCAGTATCATCTTCGCTGTCTTCATCATCCACCCACACATATTTCAAGGCGTCTTTGAGTCTAAGTACCAGTTTCTGCAAATGTGGGCTAGGTGAGATAATTGATAGAACACGAAGTACACCGTTACTGCCGGTGGAGGTCTGACAATTGGACCTGGCTGGTCGGGGGTAAAGTCGATCACATACGTCGGCCAACCAGAGAGAAGGTTGTCGACCTCGAGGACCATGGTGTTATCGCCAGCGATATGTAGGTTTTCATATGCATCAACAAGAGCTGTGGACATCGTAGTGTGAAGAAATGTACAGACAATCGTGACTTAGTGGCAAAATCACAAATTCTGCTGACTAAGCCACAGCATGTACTGTCGTTTCTAGTACATTGTCCAAGCGTCGTCTTCGTCTTCTACCACGATGGCAGGACACCGCTATGATAACAAGACTCATGACTATGACTATGAACCTGAGCACTCTCAAAATGCAACGTTCCTCCCAATGCCTCCCGAATATCAAGCTCCAGCCCAGTCACGAATGCATAGGACTATCGACTTGACTGACGACTACGATCTCGAATCCCATAGCATCGACTTGACTGAAGAACATACCAAGTACCGCCAGGCTCCCCAACGTATGGCTCCACGCAAAACGAGAGCTCTCTGAGGAGGATTTCTCAGACAAGGATCAGCCACATCGTTCAAGCTTCGAGTGTCAGAGCTCTAGTAACAAATGGGGGTACTATCCTAGTGTACATCTCATTCTCCCACTTTCCTTCAGTGATACTGACCTATCCTTTGTGCAAGGACACCAATTCTCATAGTAGTCTGTCATCCTCGCGGTCCGAGTTATCATCCCGGTCGTGTTGGGTCCCACAGTCGTATCCGAACGCATATATGCACCCCAATCGCCAGCGCCATGATGGAAGCTCTCGGGTTGACAAAGAAAACACTGTCATAACTCTCACACAGGAGGAGCGGCGTCTTGAGACCAAAATAACTAAGCTCGAGGCCAAGGTTGCATCGTTGGAGGGGTGAACTATCCTCTGCACAGTACGTATATGGTTCCACAGTTATACAGAAATTGATCCTTTTATGGATTCAGCAAACTATACAGTCAGCTTCTCGAGAAGGTGAACTCGCAAACCCCTGCCGGAGGCGCTGGCGAAAACACTGTGGAAGTCTCGCACTCCGCTGGCAATGGAATCAGAAATTTCGTGCATCTACTCCAGGACATCCGTGAACTGGACTCTAAGTCGACCGTGCGACACTCTGAATATCCTGATGTTGTCTATTGGATGAAGTCTTCCTACTCCGAGGACATCCGACGAGGCCGTGAACACCTTAAGACCACTTTCGACGACGGACTCTGGAGCTGTAGGTTTCTTGGAAGATCTACACGGTGTTGTTGTCAGCAAAGATCTGCAAGAACACGCCCGAAGGCATATGCACAAACTCTTTTTCACCCTCCTGCGATTCGATCTGGCGCCGGTGTCCTGGTCTCGTTGTACTGACATTGGACGTGAATATTTCGTGCGTTCCATGCGCGTCAAGTTCCCAGTCTTCTGTCTGTGTGAGGACGACTGGAAGGCAGATGCCTTTGCGACCCTGTACTACTCTCAATGGAGTGATCGTCCCCGCGAATCCGAGGCACACAACGTGCAAGCAAGTGGACTGTCTGGCGTCATCTCGGCTAAACCAAAAATGGAGCGTTGCCCATCTGTTGCTACTGCCAAGCCTACACGCGCAGCGAAACGCTTCAAGAAGGCTGAATCTATCAGCGAGGCGGAAGGACCAACAATGCGTGTGATACCGCCATCGCCATCGCCATCGCCATCGCCATCGCCATCGCTCTATGACATAGAGGTGTCATCTCACGTTCTGATAATTTGACAAAGCTAACATATGGTGTAGATCGTGCCTGCACTGGCTCTGCCGCCGCCGCCTTCCACAACAATAACTTTACCTCCACCTCCTGTGCCACCGACCAGCGCTGGGGCTGGTCCTTCTCTGGATCCAGTGACTAACTCGTCATCGTCATCGTCATCATCGACGCTTTCTGCATCAAGACGTGCAGCACCTGCGTCCGTGCAACAAGTATTATCAAGTGCATTTGAAGCTCAAATGAAAGCCAACACTAGCACTTCGCGAGAGGTCTCGGATAGTACTCTCCTGGACGACAATACTACCAGTGTGGCAACGGGAGCTCAGAAGAACAAGCGCAAGCGCAAAGAACCGGACATAAATTCAGTCGTGCGACCTAGCACAACATCGACGACCCCTCGCAATCTCTGCCTTATCGACTGGTGCAAGCTTAATAAAGGAGGGCTTCTTGGCCAGTTCAACGCATACTGGAGCGAGCTGCAGAAGAACAAAGATCCCTTATATGATGTAAGTATACAGTTCCTCATCATCGCTACTAAAACATCTGCATTTGCAGCAATACACGCAACGCGCGAGCACGGCCAAGGCTACGAAGAAGCAGGCCGCTGCATCGACTGGAGGATGTTCGGTGATTTCTGTGGAAGGGCCCAACGAGGAGTAGCCATCGCCGTCATTGCTATGGAGTTCCACTCTCCGAGTCGTTTCCTGTTGCACTACTTCCAATACCTGTCATGCTGCCTGTAGACCTGTGGTTACGCACTGCACTCCCCCTCTTGTTTACATGTTACTGCCGCTCGTTTTCGCAGGCCGCTCGTTTTACATGATGCTAGTATACTGTCGTTATACATGCAATTCGATAATTTGCGTACGTCTCTAGCAGTCTCGCAGTGCCTCTAAATACAACTATTTGTCATTCTAGGGAAATAGAGGATCCTAGAAGATCTAAAATTAGCTCGTGTTTCATAGAGGCTGGGCAAGGAATGGTCGTGAAAATAGAGGCTGGTAGAGGCGAAATTACTACTACTAGGAACCTCTACCAGCCTCTACCAGCCTCTTGCGACTTTCGGCTGGGCTTGACTCTCAGTACTCTGACACCATAGAATTATGGAAGCCAGGACACTCGTGCTCCTTAATTAGGAAGTAGCTTCGTGATGGCACTCATATATGGACTTGTGCTTCTGTGGGACTCCGTAGACCCTCATGGACCTGAGAGCTCCCATTTTTTTAGGCTGACTTGCAATTTTTGAGTGAGCTTGTGACACGACATGGTATCATCCAGTCCTGCCTCTGCTTTCGAGCGACATTCGAATTCATTAAACGTATACCAAACAGTCCATGATGCTTTGTCCTCGAAATACAACTACAAGAATGTCACTAGCAGGAGCAGTGGTGTTCACCATTCGTCTTCCAACTCCGAGTCACCACCTTCCTCATCTGAAAACTCCCATATCACAAGTCCAGCGTGATCAAGGCCCACTAAGTTCTCGTCTACACCAAGTGAGATATTGGGCTCGTCTCCTGATAGCAAGTTCAGTTGTTGGAGATGCTCATCCCCTGAGAAACGCCAGTCTTAAGTTACAAGGAGTATGGAAGAGCACGGAACATGATACTTACGAAGACCTAGTCCCCTACCCACACCGCCCATGTAGTATTCGCCACTGCTTTCCTCACGGAAAGGTAAATCTTCTTGGTTGTCCAGTAGAGGAACAATATCTTCTTCTTCGTCTTCTTGAAGAAGGGTGATTGGTGGTAGGTCAACAGAGGGAGTCTGCAATGCATCCAGTAAGCGTAGATAGACGTCCCACACTGACTGCCGTGTAACAACCGGACTACCCAAGTTCAGATAGCAGCGGTTGATACATTCACCCAGTGGCTCAGGCACAAGGTCAAACACTACATGTGACGGCTTGATGTAGAGACTTCGGACATGGTCAAGTGCTTCACGTTCAACCATAATCTATGTAGTCAATCGGCCCAATGCCGACATGAATGTCAGTAACATGACTTCTGCTTGGACGACCAGAACATACATACCTTGAAATCCAACGCTCCGAAATCCTCGGCCGATTGGTAGACGAGATTTGGGACGCCATGAGGAAGAATCTGACCAATGCGACACTGGTGATTAGAGGGAATGGATGGGCAGGAATAAAGTCACTAACCTTGTTGCGATCACGTCGTTTTGCAGTGTTGTTCACACGGCAACGGTACGCATCTAGCTCCTGCTGTAGCCATGGTATGAAAACCCATCGGAAAACCATGCTAGATAGATATCAGCGGTGAAGGACAGTATGCAAGGGCAAATTACTTACACCTGGAGAGTATTGTTGGTATCATACCAACCAGAATTGACACCAAGGTCAAGCAGGTTCTCGAACCCAGGAGTAAAGCGACGTCGCAACTGCGACCAGGCAATTTCAGGCATGACGTTCTTCTTGCTGCGCATCCACCGATGTTGGAGTGAGCCAACAAGAGCAGGGTCGTGCCATTGGCGTAACATGGTGTGTGCATTTGCGATTCCAAAATTTTCAGATCCTGGGTCACTTTGAGTGACTAAGGGCATGTCTGGATGGCGATTTTAGGAGCATCTCGAAAACAATGTTTTCACTCACGACCAAATTCTTCGATAGTATCGAGATAATAGCTTAAAATAAGCTGTGGATTCCGGTTACTGTGCCAAACCCTCATCCACATGATGCGCCCTGAGAATGGCTCGATGCCAGTATGTAGGCCAAGGCCGAACCGCAGCCACTTGTCATGCTGATCAACGGCAAATAAGTCATTCACTCCGGCAGCCCAAAAGCGGCGCCTGCGGAGACAACCTGCCCTTCTCAGGCGGACGAGGTCGGGTTCATATACAGCAAAGTAGGTGGTAACAACGTTCCTGAGACAAGTATCCATCACAACACTAATCAGTTACTGTTGACTTCAAAGGAAATAAGACATTGAGAGCGTCACCTGGAAACACTCATATTTCGCTCATGAAACAGCAAATTTACCATTTCACGAGCTCCAGCATTCGGGTACATAGACCGTAGTTCTGCCATTGCATCTCGAATGGTCTCGATAGTATGGCGTTGTTGCCGCGTCCGTTTCAGTCCCATGTTGTTGCGGATTTCAAGATATTTTGTAAGTCTGCATATGATGCCGTGAGCAACAAGAATTGGAAACAAGGAACACGCAACTAACCCTAGACCATAGCGGGCTGTGTCAAAGTGCTTTTGGAGCTCCTCAACGATCTGTTTGTCATTCAGGCGAGCTTGCCACAATCGGAGGATGTGAGGAGCAATTTCGTCCAGCGGAGCTGTGGTGGTAGCTTAATAGGCGAGCATCGCATTGGTTGCAGTAATGATAAGACATACGTGTTGGCTTCCATTGATTAGGCATGGTCAGAGACCTCGCCTCCGAGTCATACGACACAAGTCTGAAGTAGAGTGAAGTGAACTACTACTAGTAGTAGGTTGATGTTGACAAGTTCTGGTAGCTTTATGGAAGTGTCACTGGACGAGCGCAGGGACTCTGTTATCCACAGCCGTCGTGCTTCAAGCTTCAAGTTCCATTGACAGGAAATCCCAATTCCATAACTTACAGCTAATGTCTTTCCTCCGATCATGATATCTCCCATTATCTTACCTTCCTTAAATTATCCCCGGAGATGTTCTCTACACTAGTTATCTGTGATCACCTTTTCTAATGAGGTGCGTGATAGTCTTATCTTCCTATTCTTCTATCTGCCAGTGAGTAGCGTGCTCATGTTTGGAAATTGAAATAGATAGAGTACATTTGGGTTAGTGTTTCTTTCAATTGCTGTCGCTTCTAGTAACTCCTGTAAAAGAATAGACCTTGGACCCTTGTGTCGAGGATGAACGTTCGAACTTCCTTGTGGTGTGTACACCCCTGACTTCCTCACCATGCGAGCTCAATGTTGTGCGCGGGATAAAGTAATTGAACCTTGTGGTGCGTACACCCCCTGACTTCCTCACCATGCAAGCTCAATGTTGTGCGCGGGATAAAGTAATTGAACCTTGTGGTGTGTACAACCCCTGACTTCCTCACCGTGTGAGCTCAATGTTGCGCGCGGGATAAAGTAGTTGAACTTTGGATGGTTGCTGCTTGACATGGTTATTCATGCGTCAAATTGCTCCACATATACATCGAAGTGATTGATTCAGGCACATGTCAACCTCGAAACCGTTGATCAGTATGTCTAAGTTCCATTAAATCATTTTGTGCCAGTGGACTTTGAGGTCATAACTCCTCGGAGCTGTGTAATTCTTTCAAGTTGGAGTCCCTGGCAGTTTTTGGATACCATCCGAGTCGAAAGAGCTTGAATGGGGTTGCACTCGGACACCGCGGTTACTATATTTCTAACTCGCATTCACCAGAATCACAAGTATAAAGCTGAAACCTTACAGCTTGGACGACGGAATCATCATTTTGACTATGGCTGGTTTCGAGCTTGCCACTCAGTTCACAGAGGATGCTTTTGCCCAAGAGGACAGAATATGTGGACGGCTCGCATGCAAGGCCAAGATCAAGGCAGGTGACCCATGCCTTTACGTTGCAACCCAGGACCCAAGCGCTGGTGGGCGGTATGTATGCGGGCCATGCCATGCCAGATACAAGAATAAGATGTCTACATCAATCCGACCGACGAGTAAGTGACTTCAAATTTGCAATTAATTTGGTTGCATGGATCACTTACTTCAGTAATTGGTTCGATACAGCTCTTCGACCAACTGGCCTTATCACGGCCAAAGGATATTCCCAGAGCGCTGCTAGTAGCAGTAGTACCCCGCAACCACAGGTTCCTCCCCATCTCCTCGCCGGAGGGAGTGCGGCCACATCAGTGCACTATCGTTTCCTTCCCGATCCACAGACTATCCGGCAATCTGTGAATGCTGGCCAACAGAAATGTACGTCGGAACAGGTTCTGATGTCAGCTGTTTAGTCGTACTAATCCGTGTTAATAGCCACAGTCAATCCACCTCCAGTTGTTGCAGTATCGCAGCCAAATTATTCCCAGATGCGTCGAATGCCAGGCCCCAAGGTTTCAGTGCCTGCTCCATGGCAGGGCACCTCTACGACAGCACCTTCTGATCGGTTGGTCGCTGCATCAGGATATACTGCTCACCACGCACAATATGCTGCGCAGCGCGAGTACTGGGCCAAGATGAGCTATAGCTTGAACATTCCTCCGGCAGAGACCATCTCCCTTGAGATCTCTGCGGTCCATGAAGGCGTGTCGCGCAAGAAGTCCCATGGAATTCCAATTGGGGTTGGTGTCAAATCTCGTTGATTCGTCACTCAGTTAGCTTACTACTACTTTCGTACTACTTAGAACATATGTGAGGGAAAGAAGGATGTTGACGCCAAGATTGACTCGCTGTCACTGATCAACTTAGCGTTGCAGACCATTCTGCCCAAACTAGCGAGTTTTGGTGGTTCGTTCAAATGGCGCCCTGATGAATTTGTCATTCGCGATGCAGGATGGGTTGATCTCTCGACGCACTCTCATCTCATCCCGTACTTCTACCATGAATGTCTTCAGCCAAGCCGGAAAGGTGCAAAGGCAACTGTTTTCAAGTGTAAGCAGTTTGCACTGATGGTGGTCGTCCCTGAGATGCAATGGAACGATTATGAAACTTGGCGTGATGACGAAGTGGTAACAAGTTCTCAGAGTATCATAATTATGTGCAAGCTAACAGGAGTTTCTTTTCTAGGAACACGCTTATGCTCCAACTCAGCACCCTACTCATACCGAGAAACGGCGCGAGCCTGAGCACAGTGGCAATGCCCCAGTGCCCCAGACCGCAGCTAAGGCTTATGTGCCTGTCCTGCGAACCTACGGCAATACTGGGAGTAGTGAGGTGAGGGCTGACGGTCAGTCTCAGGTTATGGGCGGCGCCCATGAACCCAGCATCATACCCCACATTCCAACGACCGCCGTCACCACCCCTGCCAAGCGGACTCATCAGCGTACCTTCACGCCATTGACGACCCCCCACCCAGGCCAATCTGTGTCACCTCCACACAAGACAAATATATCGCCTGCAACTATTCGATCTGCCGGCCCTGGGCCCGGGCCATCGCTCTGTTCACCCGATCGTGACCGCCTGAAGCGAGCCTTGAAACAGGGTGGTGGAGCTAACTTGGATGTTAAGCAAGGTACGACCGCTCGACTCGTTTGGTGTCATGTTCTTGTGTTCAAGTTTTGGATTAGTCATGAAGATACAGAACGAAACTGTTCACGTTTTCATAATCCCCACTCGGTCTATTTCCGATCTGTTGGACTTGAAGGGGACAGGTCACGCGTTCTCCGTCGATGAGGCTGAGTCATTGGTGGGGCAACTAGCGATCAATGTAGCGCCCGACAAAACTATTGGCATTGGGGGGTTCAAGTCTGCACACCCGGGATGGCTTACGCTGGCGCCACTCCCAGCACAGGGGCTCGGTTCTCAGCCCCGTCAACAGGTCGTTGTTAAGCGGCCGTTCTATCGCGTTTATTCAAATCAAGTGGAAAAAAGTGGACCCTACAAGATTGGCCGCTACGCCCTTGTCGACGAGATGAAGAAACTGTTTAGTGAAGCAAACGTCCTTTTCTGGGCCAAGGCACTCCTCCAGCTCACGTACATCTTCATTGACCGCTGCATTATCGCCTCTCCTACACCTCCCCCATTCGTCATTCCAGAAGTCCGCTTTGTGGAGGCTGGGCTTGCGTTGTCCTTTGCTCCAGGGGCGAGCAAAGCAGGGTCAAAGACTGGGTCGGCACGTGCTGCCTTTCTGGTTGAAGAGCTGATTGGTGGTGGTGACGGCGAATTCGTCAAATTCATTCACAATATGGATCCCAACCCCCTCCAAGAGGACGAATATGGCTATGAACTTTCCTTGTTTTTTGCGTTCACCCAGCATGTACAATACGTCAAGACGCGTGGTCTTGCATTTATCTCTGACTATCAAGGTTTGCACATATACTCTGCGCTTATGATGAGTACTAACAAATTTGCAAATTTGTTACGCTCGTAGGGAGCACGGAGGTGCTCACGGACCCTCAGATCTTGACGCACCCGTAAGTACTGCTCAAATTAATGCTCTGCAGCTGAAGTTCAATTTTACCAGATCTGTCGGTGAGGGCAGTGATATATTTGGTGAAGGAAACATTGAGACTGCGGTAGATAAGTTCGAAGAAGAACACATTTGCAACCACTACTGCAAATGGGAGGGATTTCAGCTAACGGAGTTCACGAAGACCAGCTCCAGGGACTTGTTGGGATGAAGAGTATACACTGGGGTTCTGAATTTCTTGCCGCCACGGTTTGTTGCTATCTTGGTGTATTTTGGTACTTGACTGCATATTGGGCCGCAGTTCGTTATTGTGGTGTTATCTTGACGCATAGTACCCTCCCAATGCTCGGGAGGCTTCATGTTGACCTGATGTCTCTTCTGTACATCGGAAGAACCAAATGGACATTGAAATTTGAGTATCATATCATACCATCTGTTTTTTATAACCTCTAAATAGTTGGAATGGTACGTGGCGTAAGTATATAGTCCCATTCACTCACACAACTAAGTTCCGCTTCACAATCCCGGAGTATAGCAATGTTGGCACCGTGCTCTTCTAGCAGGCACGCATGTGTTAGTCTCAGCTCGGACAGATTCTGGACGACCGAGTCTGTCGGCATACAGTTCTTTCAGATAGCATACAACGTACCATCCCTGTCGTTCCCGTCCTGCTGCCTCCATGCATGCCTCCAGCGCAACGATCTTTTCTCTCAGTTCCTCCATGATAGCCACCTTCCTTACGAGTGCCCGTTTGTCCTCGCAGGGCCTCGAGGTTGGCACGCTTGACTTTATATCTGCCAAGTTCTGCGTCCAACTTCGTCTCGAGCGACCGAAGATATGATGACTGCGATGAAGCTCGTCACGGATCACGCCTCAGTTCTCGTCCTCGTCGTGTCTTCCAGGCATCACGTCAGGAGCGGCATCCACCTCCTCGAGCTTTTGTCGCAGGATCTGGATCGTGGCGTCGCGTTCCTCTGCGGTCGTCTGGTATTCTGCGAGTTCTTGCTCGAGCTCCGCGTTTCTACAGGTGAGGATGGACGACTGGGCATCTTGAGACGTGAAGAGCTGGGCATGGGATCGTTGCAGTGCGGAATAAGCCTCTTCGAGCTCGAGGTGACCGTCGCGCAGTGCAGTAAGGGAGTCCTGCAGCTTCCTAAGATCAGCTTCCACCCTCCTCTACGAGAGAATGCAAAGGAATATGACGTTGATTCAACGTCCGAGCCTCCAGCGAACACGATGACACGCACCTTCTCCCCCGTGCCCGCGTCTCGCTCCTTTTCCTTCTCCTCCCGCTCCGCCTGCTTGTGCTAGGCCAGGAACCGCCGATGCCGCTCGAGGGCCTCGTGTAAACGTCTTTTTCGCGCAGCTTGTTCTCGAGCTCCGTTTTGGATGCTTGGGCAGAGAGGAGCTGGCGCTCGAGGGAGGTGTGGACCATGTGGGAGGTGTGGACCATGTGGGAGGTGAATGCTTGTGCACGCTGTTGGCGCTTTGCGCTCGAGTGTTGCGGGTCTGTGTCGGGGGATGGGATTTAACAGGAATATATATGTAAGCACCGATATCAATATGGATGTGTGCGGGGGTTCGGATGTTGGGGTGGAAGGATGTGCTCACTGCGTTCTAGCTCGGCCATGAGGGTATCCCGCTTGGAGGTTGAGGGCCGTGTGGATGATGACATTGACGTGAACAGGGACGCCCTTGTCGTGGACGTCCCCGACGAAGATGGCACGCCTCCACTCATTCCCTGAAATGTCAAAGCAGGAGAATGCAGGTCAAGCAGAAGAATTCTTCGACGAAGCCAAACAACGACTTGGCAAGTCTCTTGTCCGAGTGCTCTGCATTCCCCACCAATCCCTAGTCTCCCGTAGACATACCAAAGAGTCGAAGTAAGATAGAAGGGAGACAATGGATTTGACCCTGCACACTGGAGGTGACCCTTGTCGGGAAACAATTTGCAAGATGTTTATGCTGTGCTTACCAGCAGATACACAATTCCGTGCGCATGCAACGGATCTTCAGGTTTCGCTGCCTTCCAGGCTTCGACGACGTAAATATGTATTAACAAATCCATCTGTGTATTAATAGGACGTTACTGAGAGAACGTGAAGCGTCTAGGATGCTTACTCCGTGTCAACCCTGTCAAAGTTTCTGCACTCCCTGCTTGCGGTCGAGTACATGTGTGTGTGAACCATGTCAGCCTCCTTTCGTCAGGGTATGCGAGGGCGTGCAAGGCATGGTGCACTACAGGCCAGGTCCAGTGGAAGTGCGATCAAGCTCGATCAACATTCAAATGTTCAAGCTGAAGCTTTTGAATATTTCAAGTTCAGGACGGTGGAAAATTGGCCGACTCCATGGTCTCTGGAGTCCACAGAAGCACAAGTCCATATATGAGTGCCATCACGAAGCTACTTCCTAATTAAGGAGCACGAGTGTCCTGGCTTCCATATAGAATCGGCCGCGGAGATATCACCGAGAATCCAGCTGGTTGAAATGCCTGACTTCAAGTTGCACTGAGTCACTCGGCCTTTTGTTGCTGTCCGACTCTGTTCCCCAGTTCAATCATCCCGCCGACCTCCCACCGTCATTACCGTTCACAACTACGCTACGTTGCGACCACGGACGAATGCTAGTTTTCTACTTGTGCTGCAACACTGCCATCCAGAGTGCGTGTCTTCCTTGAAGCAAACCTCAAACTATGTACTACGCGCCCTCGAAAAACTCGGCACTCGGTCCCATCCTATCACCTCAGGTGTATTTACCGCCCCGCCTCTCAATCCCTTCAAATATGGACTCATCGGTAATATCACCCGAGTCGACAAGCGCCCTCTTAATGCTTCCATTCACGCGGGTGCCTTGCCCATCCTACGCACGCAGAAAGCAACGACGGACGAATTCTGAACGTCGATTCGGATGTCGCTGCAGGTGAATTGGCGAAGGAGTTGGAGCGTATGAAAATCGTGTTTCTCAATGAGAAGGGATGGTTGTTCCTGTGGTGTCACTTGGATGTGATCAATCTTGATGAGGCGGGTCCTTCCTGTCCTGTCTTCCTTCTGAGACATACTAACCACAACCTGTGGACCGACAGGAATACGACCAACTCATGAAAGAACCCTGGATCAAATATGGTATCGAGCTAAAGCTATGCGAATTCAAGGAACTCCTGGACGATCCTCCCTCGTTCCTCCTCCGTCGCCGTCGTCTCTGCCAACAACCTCCAATCGAGAACTCTTCACTGATTCAGGGTACCGGCACGCTCATCCGACGTGGGTACAAGCCTCTCAACCACCAAACTTCGGAAAGCATGTAAAGACCGGCTGCGCCAGATCATTTATGAGCGTGACGAAGGCATCAGAGCAGGCTAGGAAAGCGTCGCAGGCGTCCTCTCTACTCTCGAGAATGCCAAACAAGGAGAATGGTCAATAGATGCTGACGAGCCTTTCGAGGCGGTCACTATCGTGTCACACTCCGAGGGCGAGACACCGCTGACGAAGCTCCTCGCGTCCCGCTCCGGTGTGCTGAACGCTGTTTTCGATAACGTCTTCAATGCGTTAAAGAAGGATCGTAGACAGCTCATTTTGACAGCTTCGATTTCCCCACCTAATGCGCCGTCCCCTTCATCTACTCACCAGGCAGCCGGCGAAGAGATGAGCGATTGCTCCTCTCCGGGTACAGCGATGCCTGGGACCATCACCCAGCCCCCTGAAGGGACCTCTAGTGGTCGTCCAATGACGCTGCCAAGGTGACGCCCGTGAGTCTGGCAGGCGGAGGGCGGCCATACTCGCTGACAGATCACATCCACGAGCGGGAGGTCGCGTGGTACTTGTCCCGACTCCTTCCCACGCCGACCTCCGCCTCGGGCGACGTCTCCACGCCGAAGGTGCAGCTCACGTTTATACCGACCGTCGGCCTGTTCTTCAGCGGCATCCTGAGCACGCTCTCGTTCCGCTCTACACGTCCAAGCTGAGCGCCGCAGAGATCGTGTCGCTGTATGCGTCGCACTACGCAGGGCGAGAGACTCGTGCGGGTGCAGAAGAGCGTGCCGGCGCTGGCGGACGTGTACGGGAACATGGGTGGATTGTCGGGGGTGGGCAGGTGCACAGCGGGCGGGAGAGAGTTGTCACCGTTTTGGGGTCTGGACAATCTGTTGAAGGGAGCTGCTACACAGTGTCCGCAGGTCGGTGTTGTTGCTTTCTTTTTCGTCGTGATGGTGCTGACGTTGATGTGGATGGTGGTGGATTGATGGGTCGCTTAAGGCAATCGTTAGATGAAACTTGCTGATGTTGTCCTTTATACAGTACGCTGAGTGGTTTTATGCGTTCAAATCAAACAAAAGGCTTGGCTTGCAGCCGGGCTACCCTACAACACAGAACCTCAGCGTGTACCTGCAGAATTTTGTGGAATCTGGTAGCTAAATGTGTCTCTAAGTAACAAGCTTTTTTATATACGGGACTTGGCAAGATTAATACGAAGTGAGGTGGTTTGGTACTTTTTGCCATACTCGATGTCTGTTTTGAAAAATGTTTGGCGAGAGGACGTGACTGCTAGATCAAAGTACAGTGAGGCTACACCGACTACAGCTAGTCACGTGGTGCCAGAAGCCCAAGCTTGGGATGCCCGCTGGGACTGCCGGAGGACCGGCATGCGATCCGTGCAACTGACTACGTACGTCCCGAGACACCGCCATGCACAAGGGACCGATACCCTCATTCGTTGCACTTGGTTTCGCTTTTTGCGAGGCTTGCGCATCTTCAGGGGAAGGCTGTGGTATGTGAGATGCTGTTCAGAAGGTTCGGACCACCGCACTAACTTGAACGTTTGAAGAATTGTTATAAATCGACATTGACCTGCATGGAAGTCAGTTAGTAGGAAACGTCATATCGAAACGCGAAAACTTACATGTTCTGGCTGTAGAAGATTACCCGTCAGTTGACAGACTCTGGTAGACAGGTACAACTATAGGCAATTAGACCCGTTGGGACTACCAATGCGAACTTGAGTGTACGGCCCCCAAAGATACAGGACAGGATGGCCGTGGAGTCGGCATCGTACGAATCCAATGCGTGTTATCTGCTTCGGGAAATGGAACGCGGAGTGGAATGCCGTGCAAGCACACGATAACCTATTGTAACAATTCAACCTGTATAGTTAAATACAGTGGTCATTGACAAGAGACGGACTGAATCCTTACTAACTTAGCGTTCCCGGCGATCGGCGCCTGAGGGCACATCTTGATAAAGTATAGAAATTCCAGGTAGGTTCCGCCCGTCCCCCTGACTTGCACGCCGCACGCCTGGAACTGCGATAGAAGGACGGCTTCGATGCGTCTGTGGGGTCCCGTACAACAGGATGTGTGAGGAAAAGATAAAAGGCTCTTTTATGTTGTGAGTAATCGCCATGCATACGTGTTCACGTTGTGGAACCAACAGGAGCATCGTATGTTTTCAAACTGCCTGAGAGTACAATGCCAAATGTGATGGGCGTGAGAGGGAGGAACACCATGATGGGAAGGTGGCCCTGCGTACAACTGATCGACGCGATAGGGTCCTAACGTCCTCCGTTGATCATTGTTGAAACGTTGATGAAACTCAAGTACGATTAACAGAGAAAACCCTGTACATACGACAAAGTTCTGAGAGAAACAATTGGGCTCGGTCAGATTCTAGGACAGTCGAAAAACCGACAGGGCCGAGCAAGGCGTTATCATAACGTCGGGAGTCGGATGTGTGTGTACCTACCAAAACACCGGGCCGCGAAGTGGCAGTGAACGAGTTCTATAAGACTCGCCCGCCTACCCATTCTACTGTCATGCTCAGCAGCTCAGGTGGCGAGCTCAGCTCGATACACCATTAATACATCCCTGATCCATGAACTTTTCTGGCGTATCTATATGCCTCAGATGCATTACAGGTTCACCGAACATCAAGTTAAGTTTCAGAACTGGTGCTTTCAGCCTGTCGCTGTAGCAACTAAAAATGAGTTCGGCACGGGGGTTCGAGCGCTTCTACACTGAGGTTCTTGCTTGTTTACCGTTTACCATCACCACCATGGACCCAAGAACGGTATTATCCTCTAGTGTAACTGCCACACGATTAGTCCAGATAGCTGCTGACGTGTCCAACGCCCTGCGCCGGTACATGGCAGCCATGAGAGGCGCCGAATCTTCTTACTTGGCGCTTATCGATCGGATAATGCTGATATCCATGGCTACCCAAGCCGCACAAAGCGTTCTGGAGACGTCTCATTCCCTCGAATTTGGAACCAAGGAGCAGAAAGCCCTCCATACAGAATGGTTCAGAAGTGATGGCTCCCCAGTTCGATGCGAGAAAGCGCTGGAGGGCTTTTTGAGCTGGTTGCTCAGTCAAGCTGGTGGCAAACAGGTCACGTCAGGGATCAAGAGGTTGATCATCCAGAAAAGGGTACGCGCCGCAATACAAACCATCGAAGGACACATGCCCTACTTCCGTGAGATGCTTTCGATCGACACTGCGTAAGAGGATGTCTAATCATAAACATAATTCTCACTGATCAGGCTTTCAGGAGCTGGGCTCGAGAAATATATACAGGGCTGGAATCTGAGCATGGACACACCAGAAACGACGCTGCTGCTGCCAGACGCGAATTCCCCAGGTGTGATGCCGCGGTGCAGAGGCTGGGGAGAGCATTCTATCGTCCAGAAGAATTGTTAGAATGGTTGGACACGGTGGACTGTACTGTCAAACACGAAACCACTCGCGAGGTGTGCCAGATCACAACAGGCGACTGGTTGCTCAACGAGAAGCTATACAACGACTGGCGCAGGATGTCGATTAGGTTCCTGTGGTTAGGTGGAAAAGGTGGGTTTATGACGGTTGGGCAAGACTGAAGCTGACGATAGTGTAGCTGGGGCAGGCAAAACTGTTCTCGCGTATGTAGTTTTCGCCGCACTGCTGTGAAATCGATGCTCATTCTAGCAGGTCTACCGTCATCGACAACGTTTCATCCGCACTAGCCGACGACGAGACACTCGCATACTTCTACTGCGACTTTCGCAGTCCCCGTTCTACGCGCACCACGGAGATCTTGCGCTCGTTAACCGTGCAGTTACTTATTAATTCAAAGATCGATTGGCTCTCTTCTGAGCCACTCTCCGAACTGCTCACGCTCAGGGAGCAAGGTGCTGGGCCACCCGTGGACCTCGGGACACTCTCTGACCTCCTGAGGCGCACTGTAAGACTGCATCAGAGGCCGATTATAGTCATCGACGCGCTAGACGAATGCGACGACCTGTCGGAACTGCTTGATGAACTAGTGAAACTGGACGCCGATGGACACTGTCGTGTGTTTGTAACGGCCCGACCGCTACATTCTATCAATGGAGCATTGGCAGGTCTACCATCGATCTCCTTGGACGACAGGACCTACGCAGTGCGCAACGACATGTATTTTCACATCAACACAGAACTAGAGTCTCGAGCCAGGCTCAAGACCCTCCACCAAGATCAGAAAGAGGAAATACGGGTCACACTCATGGATAAGGCTAACGGAATGTACGTCATCCAACATACCTACTTGTGAGCGGTTCTCTGACTTCAGGGTACTGTATGCAGGTTTCGATGGGTGCAGTGCCAATTGGACAGGCTCAACACATGCTGGACGGCAGACGGTCTTCGCTACGTTCTGGACACACTCCCGGAGACGCTATGCAAGACGTACGAGCGCATGCTCAGCGCAATCGATAAGAATGAATTCAGTGGCCGGATTACACGGAGAGCTCTCACGTGGATCGTTACAGCACGGCGCCCCTTGAAGCTTTCCCAGCTCACAGAGGCACTCGCAATCTACTGCGACAAGCCCGTCCAGGGTTCACCTACTGCCATCATGCATAAGACAGACATCCTCGAGATCTGCGGTAGCCTGGTGAGCTATCACGAGGAGACCGGCATCATCACGCTATCACATTATAGTGTCAAGGTAGGCATGGCTCACTTGTGGTGATTTGGGGATCAATGTACGAGTTCATATTTTTGACAGGAGTACCTGACTTCCGACGATATCGCCGATAAAACTTTCTTTGTCTACCACTCCCGCGCAAACTTGGAGATTGCTTCCGTTTTGATCTACTCTATGATGCTCTCAACCGATGAACAAAGTGTTGGGCTGAGCGACTCGAGAGGTTCCCCGTGGCGAACTTCTTATCGGGAAGACGAATTGCCAACACACACTCTGTCCCACTATGCGACATATAATGGCTTTTACCACCTCGGAAACTGCGTCCCCGAAGACAATGATCGACTTCTCAGACTTCTATTGACTTTCCAGAACCACGTCTCAAACCACCGTCGCATCTATGCAACCCGGATGGACGAGAAATCTTGGATGACAAAGATATCTCACTTGGCATTGTACATCGTCATCCGTTTTGGGCATGTATCCATGCTGCGACACTATCTTGGTCACTACTCCGTTCAAGTCACGAAGGGAGCCAACCCGCTTGTATATGCTGCACTATACGGCGACGTTCCTCGCGTTCAAACGCTACTTGATTATGGACTCGATGTTAACGTCGAGGCTATTGTACCCGGATATTATTGCGATCAGAACATGCTACCCTTGATAGCAGCCACATTCAACCGGGATCAAGAAGTGCTAACGCTGCTAGCAAGGAGGACTCCATTTCCTCGTGATGCTATCCATTCGGTCCTTCAAGTTTCACGTGTGCCCAGCGTGCCTCGCACTCACGTCTTTCCCGAACCCTCCCTCATTCGCATCCTGTTGCAGCACGGTGCAGATGTCATGTTATCGGTGGCTGGTGGGGCCACCTGTTTGCATTTACTCCTGAAACACTGGTTTACACGTCGTAGCAACATGTTGGAGATTGCTCGCTTGTTGGTGGAAGCTGGTGGTGATCCTGCGGCACTGAATGACAAGGGTCTTTCACCATTCCACCTGGCCATCACGCATGGTGTCTTGGAATTTGTTCAATGGCTGATTGAGAATGGCTTTCGACCGCCACCAGACGCCATTCTTCACGCTGCTCGTTGCCGGCCCGAGGACCTTACTACTATGTTTCACGTCCTCCTTGAATGTGACGTCGCTGTTGACATCGAGGATGACTATGGAAACAATGCACTTCACCTTCTTGCACGATGCTATGGAGAGTACAACAAGACCGTGGAGGTGGCATCCAAACTATTGCTCGAGAAAGGATGCGACATCGACTGCCGGAATCATCAGGGAAAAACACCACTACATCTAGCTGCTATGCAGTGCGAATTGCCTTACGTGCAATTCCTTATCGATCAGGGCGCCCAGTTGCCTCATGACATCATCAATCATGTCTGCTGGGGTGCTGTTGGCTACGATTATCGTCCTGTGATGACACTTCTCGTTTATCTGGTCAGGGGACATGGTGCAAGTTGCCAAGCACGGACTGCCCATGGTGACAATGCGCTGCATGTTCTGCTGTGGCAGGAGCAATTCCAACCACTGGCAATAGAACCCATGGCAGAATTCTTGTTTCTTGTGGAGAATGGCTGCGACTTCCATGCCACCAATTCATCGGGCATCACAGTGGTGGGGACTGCAATCGAGCATGGTTACAATGCCATTGCTCGAAGTCTCATCTCGCGTCTCGCTCAGCCAGGTGCGCACCGTGACATGCAGCCAGATCTCGGAGATTTTAAAGGAGATACCATTCTACATCGTCTTTGCCATCGCCTTCCGAGTCGCTGGAAGAGCGTGGATGAGAAGGAGCACATCTGGATGAAGAAGGTGGAATTATTACAAGAAGCAGGATTTGACCTGACGAGGAATGTGAATACGCCAAATAATCAGGGATTCAGCCCCCTTTGCATCGTTCTCCAGGGTTGGAGGTGTCATCCTGCGATTGTCTCGCGTCTCCTCCACTTAGGCGCCAAGTTCTCAGACGTGAATCCCTTTTTCTTGGATAATGTGGAATGGGCATCCGATCTGCCATGGTATCGCGACGCTACCGAAGCGTACGAATGCGCTCTTGCCAAACCCACAATAACCTTCAGTGATGTGGTTCGAGTCCACTATCTACTTGCCAACCACTGCAGCTCGAAGCTGCCTGTGCCTATCGTCAGACTCATCATGGACATGGCTGAATATTGGGCATGCACAAGGGTTCTCAGAGAGAACATCCAATGCACAAAGCTCGATGATAGTCATGAGCCAATTGCATTTCCAGTGGTGTCACCGTGCTGGATGCCTTGCAAAGTTATGTTTTCCTGCAAGCAGAGTGCCAGCGACATGGGTATGCACCAGTCAATGTATCGACACCTGCGTAAGTACCTATCAATGCTTCGGGACAGGAAGTACCTGACAGACTACGTAAAGCTGAAAATTCCACGACCACAATTGAACTTTTGATGCGACGTCAAAATAAGAGGTATAATGTGCCAGTAGAACTCAATGTAACCAACTCACAGGGGCCGCCAAGGACTGCGTTTGGTGTATGGCACGGGTATACAACTGCAGAACAGCTGAAGGAGGGACGGCAGCTGCGAGTCCAGGACCTCACGTCTGGAGATATGCTGAACCTCGGGCTACATTCATATGGCGAGTTCATTGACGCCATAGAACTAGACTTCTTCCAGATTGATACGTACTTTATGATGAGACCACGGCATGATGACCCATGACCCTCCACTGGGGTTGAAGCGTAGGAATCTCAGTTCGTAATGTTCAGGATTAGGATTGAATGTGATATGTATCTGTTGATACCACTTACCACCACTTTATACATGTATCTTTGTCGACCCCCTCATTATGCCATGTTACGACCAGTGGAAGGCTTCGCCGAGTCCCCTAATCTCGGTACAAGCGTGGATTGCAATGTCGACTAAGAGGAGGACCACCTTGGCAGCAGTGCAGATTAGCTGTCGATGCAGTGAAGTGTAGATATTTACCCGAGCTTGAATGACAATGCGAAGATAAACGCGTAGATCGTGACGTTGATCACGAGGAGCGTCACGTAGGTAGCCGAGAAGAGGAGTTATCGGATGACGATTTAGCGCTCAAAGTATAGTAGCGAGACTAACCGCATCACAATTTCAGCGAGGATGACGGCAATGTCGGAGACGTTGCGGGTGGTGAGGTCGTCGACAGAAGCAAAATGAGTGGAAAAGTCGGCTGACAGTCGAGCAAGTTGAGGCTGCTGGAAGCGTCGGTTAAGCCGGTGGAGATTATCGTCGAGTGCTTCTGTGTCGCGTTCTTAGTGGTAGCATAGACTGCATCGATAGTCAACTGAGTATGCGAACATATAGGAGCAGCGCACGAATACTTACGCAACTGGTCGGCCAGAGGTATCATAACATCGCTGAGCTAGGAAGAACGACATCAACGGACGCAGGGTCTGGCGTTCGACCACAGGGCTGGAGAGCACGTCCATGGCGGAAGCGAATAGAACAGATTGCGATTAAATGAACTTGATGAGGTGGTAAGAACTTGAATGTTTGAATGGTTGGGCTTCGAGCGATGAAATACGTTACACGTGAGAATTGTGGTCCACGCACCGGTCTGATCCAAGGGTGGAACTATTTTGAGATGCTGGAGTTAATAAGTAGCCGGACGGCTGCGGTGGCAGACGAGAACTCAGAGGAGAGGAAAGGGCCAATGGGTATTTCTTCTCTGTGGTTCCTTGTACATATTGGTCGATAATTACTGGACCAATCAAAGTCCTAAGGGCTCCCTGGATAAGCTGTAAAGTATCACGCGCACGTTCCAATGCCACGGCATCAGCCCCAGTCGAACGTGCAATGATTCAATGGGAAGTTAAGCATCTAATCCTGGATTACTATCTCAAAAGGTTGAACAGCAGGTATAAAAGAGGGGGAGGAATGGCATCACCACTATCACCGCCAATGCCTGGCATAGCCGATTTGTATGAGCTCGGAAGGTCGAATACCATATTTCTGTTCCATATGTCTGGCGAGTCTCGGAGGCATGCGTACCTGCAATAAAAGATGTCAGATACCGCACGGTTGCACGTATATTAGCCAGGCCGTTCGGAAGGTCGTTCCTTCCGAGTCTGTGGTAATCCTGCAATTGATGTCGGATGGAAAGCATTTAATCCAGGCTGAATGGAAGTCAGTATTGTCGCGAACTTAGAGTTAGCGAGCGCAGAATATCGCTTGGTCTTTGTCGATCGAGTCGGTTTTGTTGATCTCCGCGGTGGTGGGTGGAAGTGTTGGACTAAGACGATGAGATGTCCGAGTTGAACTTGAAGGTGTGCACGGAAGTGACTGGAACTGCACTCGTCAACAGGTCGCTTCCGAGGTACAGCATATGACACCAGTATGGTTGTTTATTGAACGGAATTCGTGCGTATGAATCGATGCAGAAAATGGAAGCTGGGAAGTGCGGATCACCTGGCTACCCAACTCAGAAGATTGAATCTTCCAACTCACCAGAGTATCTCGGATCGCGAACATCCTGTAGCCTATCTCCTCCGGCGGAAAGTCCTTTCCAGAAGCTTCCTCAGCCCATCCTTCATCGGACATCTGCTGTCCCAATCATTCCTCACAAACTCAAGACTGGTTGACGTATAAGGATTTTCAAGAGAACCATTCAGTACGCAATACTACAGGCGCATACGGCGATTGCAATGCTGCTCAACACCCACGAACACGCTGTTTCTGGGGACTATGTTCCTCATCTCTCGTCAGGATCGGTGGCCGAGCAGTGCCGTAGCTCCGTCTTCGTGGCTCGCACGATCTCTGAGTTATGTTGGATGCACCAGATTGCAAGCATCAGTTCGCACAGTACTTATGACTAAATAATGCGGCACCTACGTTTTCCCAACGTTGCGTTCATCTCCACACTTGCCAGGCACGTGCTGACAAAGTTGGGGTTCGCCGAAGAAGTTCTTCTGGTAAGTGGCCTCGTAGTAATCAGTATGTTGTGCTTTCAGGCAAGTTTTGTCATACGAAGGGGCCTAGCAATGGCGACTCGTTGCAGCTACGTCCTGGGAGCCCACCGAGTATCGTGTTCGGTGAAATGACGTCGACCAGTACAGAGATCCACGAAAAATGCATCTGCCGTGGCCCGCTCATTCCCTCAGAGTCCTCGTCTACATCCACTCCAACCCGCAGGTAGTCTCAATTCTCCTTGCAACTTGAACTTTTTTCCGTTGACGGCGGCCAGGATTTAGGTAGTCCTGCATTTGGTCAAGCAGTCAAACACTCGAATTCTTACTACCACGCCTTGCTCATATTTTACAGTGCGTGCCTTTGCAATCGCTTCTATCGTTGTTTCCCAGCTCAACAACGCCATGACACCTCTGGCTAACCAGCTGCATAAATATCGCACCTTGTTGCTTGATCGTGACATGCTGGGTTGAACATCGATCCAGTCTATGCCACTAGTCCTGCGAACACGCGACGCAGTGACCTTGACCTCATCCGGCGTATCGTCGTGTGCACTCCAGTAAATGTCTACACTTGATGCATAGTTCGTGGTAAATGACTAACCCTGATGTTCAGCCTGCTGACGATCGTGCTTCACCGAGTCACAGGGTTGCCTTGCCCCTCTTCAGTTCTCATCTTCCTCGCGCCGATCTTCACCATCATTACCTTACTTTCAGCTCGGCCGCCCCCCGGCGGGTTGTGAGCCTGAGTCCACGGCGCATTCTGAAGCGAATTGGGGACGCATTTCTAGAAAACGGGTTCAGCGGAGCTGGTGATTGGTCACACTAGGTCCGACTTCATTGTTGACACCGTATAGTTGTCTATTACATATTTGTATTCTTTTTAAACCCGGACACCACGGACCGACCCAAGAAAGTTAGTGGCTTTCATTGAGAGAAGGTGAATCATCGGTGGCTCTCATCGTAAAGTACATATCGATCTGGAAGAACTCCAGCTCCACCCTGCCGCTTGCATCTACGTCTGGGATCAGTGCCAGTCTTAGCGTGTCTCCACACGTGAGGTCTTTGACAGCCATCTGCTGTCCCCCGTCCAGCTGTTCCGCGGCAGTATAGTCGTCCCACACACCGAAGACGGTCCTTGGCGGCACAAGTGGAACACTCTCCACTCGGAGGTAAACTGGCACGTTGTACACCACATTTTGACGACAAATCGAAAGCTGAATAGTTCCTAAGACATCTTCGTGTGGTCTGTTATATACTCTCCACGTCCAACCATCAATTGGATACTCACCGTGGTCGATGGCGCGAAGCTTGCAGGAAAACACGACCCGGCAAGGCGTCCAGTACAGGGTTTCGCTAAATGGCACCGCTAGCGATGCAATCGGCTCACATCCATAGATCAAGATGGACTGGATGTTCGGGTTCTCTATGAGGGCCCTGGTGTGCGCCCAATACTCCGCTGTGTCCATGATGCGTCTGACAGCAGGCACAGGAAGCTTGCAGCGGTCCACGAGAAGATGGTAGACTCGATCAACGTCGTCAAATGTTATTTTGGGCTGGGCGAATTTCCGTTGGTAAGCTTCAGAGGCATCACTATACCATGACAGCTCAGATGCCCATTCCAAGTTATCCAAGAACAGGGGATTCACATCCGAAAACTTGGCTCCGAAGTGTAACAGATACGAGACAATCACAGGACGAGGTTTCCGACATTGGAGAATGATATAAAGGGGGGTGTATCCCGCATTGTTCGGGGTATTCGCATACCTCCGCAGGTCAAATCCTGCTTCTTGTAACAAGTTCACCCTATGTATGAAGTTGATGTTCGTCACGGAGTCTCCAATTTCAAGTCTGTAGCAAAGACGATGTAGAAAGGTGTTCCCCTGGGCATCCCCGGAATCTGACTCTTCCAGTGCGATATCCGCATGCGGCGGAGTGAAGCGGTTGAGGAGAATCCGAGAGATGGAAAGATATCCATGCTCGATCGCAGTTGCGAACACTGTGAGACCCGATGAGCCGGTGGCATGGAAGTCGCAGCCTTTCTCCAAGAGAAATAATAATTCCTCGATGGGTTCTCGCTCGTCTGGAACCAAACAGTGCCAATGGTCATAGCTTGTTGACAGGGGACAATGTAATGCGTTATCGCCATGGGTGGTGCGCGCCTGGCAACTTGCACCATGTATTGTCACCAGACGAATGAGAAGTGACATCGCAGAACCACCTCTCCAGAAAAAATTCCCGGCGACACAATTGACGATGTCGTGAGGTAACTGAGCACCGTGATGGATGAGGAACTCGACAACATGTAATGTCGTCGACCGAGCAGCTATATGCAGTGGTACTTCTCCCTCATGATTTTGACAGTTGATGTCGCACCCTGTTTCAAGAGTAGTTTGATTGCCTCCTCTGTTGCATCGCTATGGTCCTGGAGAAGTATGTGAAGTGCATTGCATCCAAAGTCGTCTCGTACATCAGCAACGACCCCACTTTCAAAGAGCAGATGAAGCATAGGAAGCAATGTGGCACTGTGACGGCATTGAACAGCGTGGAGCACGGCGTCCGGTGGCAGTCGAAAGCCATTTTCCACCAGCCATTCGACTAACTGAAAGTAACCCCCGCTAAGGGCTAGGTGGGTCGGTGAGAGACCCAAGTCATCCAGTGCCGCAGGATCACCACCAGCTTCCACCAACAGACGAGCAATCTTGAATACATTGTTAATGTGTTCTGGATCCGCATATCTGGGTTGCAGGAGTAAATGCAAACAGCTTTCCCCTCCGGCTTCCGATAACATGACATCTGCACCATGCTGTAAGAGGATCTGGATGGTGAAAGGTTTGCAATCACCAATCGCATTGCCTCGAAAAACCGAATGGATAGCATTTCGTGGAACTGTACTCTCCCGTGCTAGCAACATTGTTACCAACTCTTCTTGGTATTTGTGATTGCGTGTGGCTGCTATCAAGGGTGGCAGGCTGGGCATATCTCCTGGATCAATGGGAACAATAGCCTCGACGTTAACATCAAGACCCTAATCAAGTAACGTTTGAACGCAAGGACCATCACGATAGAATGCAGCATAGACAAGCGGATTGGCTCCCTGGGTGACTTGAACGGAGTGGTGATCAAGGTAGTGTCGTAGCATGGACACATGCCCAAAACGGATGATGGTATACAGTGCCAGTTGTGATACCGTCGTAATCCAGATATGATGTCTCCATCTGGTTGCATAGCTGCGACGGTAATTTGAGACGTGGTTCTGGAAAATCAGTAGAAGTTCGACAAGCAGATCATCTCCTTCGGTGGCGCAGTTTGCCAGGTGGCTTAAACCAGTGCGCATCGCATAACTAGACACACCACGGCTACCAACGTTGAGTTCATCGATGGAGAGCATGATAGAGTAGATCGAAACCGAGGCAAGCTCGAAGTTTGCACGGGCGTCGTGGACAAAGTAAGTTTTATCGGCGACAATGTCGGAAGCTAGGTACTCCTGTCAAAAAATGAACTTGCACATTGTTCTCCAATCAATACACGCAATGCATGCATACCTTGACACTATAATGTGATAGGGTTATCCTGCGCGTCCGCTCGTCAAAGCTCACGAGGCTACCGCAAATCTCTACTATATCAGTCTCGTGCATCGTCGCGAAAGTTGAGTCCGAGGCTGGATTGTCACGGCTGACGTTTAATGCATCTGCGAGCTCGGAGAGCGTCAGGGAATTCAGAGCTGTCACGAGCCACACGAGAGCTCTTCGAGCAACTCGGCCACCGAACTCTTTCTTGTCGATAGCGCGCAGCATGCGCTCGTAGGTCTCGTATAGCGTCGCCGGTAGCGTGTCCAACACCTCGCGAAGGTCACCAAGGGACCAGCAGCCATTAAGCCTGTTCAACTGGCACTGCACCCACCGAAACCTGTATGCAGAACACGAAGGTCAGAAAACCGCTAAAAGTGGGCACTAGCAAGTTGCATGACATACATCCCGTCCGCCTTCTTCAGCAGTGCATCCCGAATTTCTACTTGTAAATCGTGGCTGAGGATCTTGAGCCTGTCTCGAGACTCCAGTTCTGTGCTGATGTGAAAATGCATGTCGCTGCGCACAGCATCAATCTTGTCGTTCAAGGAGATAGATGGTAGGCCTCCAAATGCTCCATTGATAGAATGCAGTGGTCGGGACGTGACGAACAAGCGACAAGCTTTGTCCAGTTTCACTAGTTCACCAAGCAGTTTTGACAAATCCTCACATTCGTCCAGTGCGTCGATGACTATCATTGGCCTCTGATGCAATTTCGCAGCGCGCCCCAGGAGGTCAGAGAGGGTGGTGATGTCCACAGGCGGCCCAGTACCTCGCTCTTTGCGCATGACCAGTTCAGGGAATGATGAGAGCCAATCGATCTTTGAATTCCAAAGCAACTGCGTGGTTAACGAGCGCAAGATCTCCATAGTGTGCGTAGATCGGGGGGTTCGAAAGTCGCAGTAGAAGGATGCCAGTGTCTCATCGTCCGCTAGACCGCTGGAAAGGCTATCGATGACGGCGGATCTGCTGGAATGAGCATAGGCTTCCGACAGTGCGCTGAGGAATACATACGCAAGAACTGATTTCCCGGCTCCAGCTGAGTGTTCGACAACCGAGAGAATGAGGAGGATCATTGTCAGTGTTCAGTCCCCTCAGACTGTCAAAACCGCACCTTTTCCGCTTAACCAGAGTAACCCAAAGGAGCACTTACGCCACTCGATGTAGAGATCCTCGTTGAATAGCCACTCGCCTGTTGTCCTCTGGCGCTGCTCGCGAGTAGATTCGTGCTTGACAGTACAGTCCACCCCATCCAACCATTCCAATAATTTGCCTGGATAAAATGTATTCTTCAGCCTCTGTACCACAGCATCACACGCAGTGAACTCACGTTTTGCCGTGTGTTCGCGCTCCGATGTGATGATTGATGTGACTTCTTGAATTCGGTTCCTGGCAGGTCGATCAGCACGAACATTAGGTGTATGACCAAAATCCTCGCACGATGTGTCAATCGATAGTATATAATAGAAGTAGGGCATGTGTTCTTGAATGACTTTTATGGCGGTCTGTATCCTGTTCTCCTTCAACGGCCACATCAATCTCTTGATAAATCTTGTGTTCTTCTTGTCCCCAGCTTGACTGTGCAACCAGATCAGCAAGTCATCCAGCTCCTTCTTGCATCGAGCCGGAGAACCGTCACTTCTGAACCATTCCGTAAGGAAGGCTTGCTGCTCAGGGGTCCGAGACGAGGGGGGAGAATTGAGCACAACGCTTTCTATAGCTCTACCCGCGGTAGATATCAACGTGATCTGATCAAGGAGCTTTGAGCGAGAAGATTCTGCGCCTTGGACGGCGGCTACGTATTGGCCGAGCGCGGTGGACACTTGTGCCGTTACTTGTAGAAGTTGTATGATAGTTGCAGCGGCAGCTAACACGTCCATGGAGGTGAGGATGAATGGTCGACAAGCAAGGCTTTCCGCTGTACAGAAGCGCTCGAACGCATCCACACAGCACCCATGATTGAATGATTGAATTAGCCATTTTTAGTAGAGCTGACTGAGAAAGCGCCGCTTTTGTGACTTGACATGATGCGGTACGATAGTAGGCCAGTGACACATTGCAATCATCGTGCGCTGCAGAGCAGCAATCTCCCTCAGGCTCGGGTGTACATGAGGATTTCGTCCTTGCTTGTCGTTCCGACTTATTCCGGCTCATTCCGTTTTGCACATTTACTACCCCAACAATAAACCTCACTGATCACCGATGCATCATTCAACGACAAGGATTGACATGCTTTCCCCCGGAATTGAGAGGTTCCGACAGTTCTCTTTGGTTCTGTAAGTAAGATCCTGGTTCTACGAATCGTCAGTGTATTTACCGCCACGCATTTCGATCCCTCCAAATAAGTACGTACGGAGTCGTCGGTTGTTGGTGCAGAAGAATAGAATTTGCGAAGGAGCTGGGTCCGAGCCGAGGGAAATCATGTTTCTCACTGAATATATGCAATCGCCAATAGCATGTCACGATCAACGAGTATGTATGTAAGCGATGATTGATGACCCAGCACAATTGATTTTTTCGGGTGTTAGTTGGCCAGTTCAAGCCACACTAAGAGTCTTTTGGGAATTTGTACATCATGATAAGCAAGTTTGTATGAAATCCCTTTGTGACGCTAGTTTACCACCCACCCCCACTACAACTACATAAATCCCAGTGCTTTCTCAGGCTTGCGACGAACAAACTGATCGTCTCTAACATGTTGGATGACTCAGCACATCAATGCCACTCTGGTTCTGGTCCCCCAGCGCCCCAGCACCCTGCTTTACCCATCCCCGCGGACTTTCCCTTGAACACAATCGGAGATGTAGAGGCTGGTCTATCACAGGCGGTCTCTCCAACTCTTTCCACAAGCCCCTCTAACTCCAATACTGTGAATGTAATGTAGTCTGACGGCATTTTGCGTTCAGTGGTCACACTAGGCTCTAACTCAGTTTTGTCGATAGGTGGTGACACCGCAAGTCCTCAATCCCCGACAGGAGAAAGCCAAGATTTGGCACCAGGCGCTGAAAAAGAAGAAAGACTTAGCACTCCAAATGCTGGAGACACAGAAAGTGATTGAAAAAGTGGAAGATGAGGTTGCGCAGCATTTGACCCGGGACACCATTGAACGCCTTCGCGGCAAGTTTTACGATGTGGGAGGTGATGGTACTGCTGATGGACTCTTCCTTGCTTCCATCTCTGCTATCTCTGTCAATCAGTAGCTTTGTACAGCGTTTGAGCCGAATCGTGTAAAACACGTGATACCACAGTGTTGCAAGGCTTGTACTAGCTAGTAGTGTAGTCACGGTATCCTTGCTGATGTAACTGAAGTGAAGGGTTTTGTCTTACAAGACGAGTCACTTAAACTTCGCACGTCTCTTCTCCCTCTCCAGCAGTTGACTATAATATGTTCTTAGCAGACAACACGTACAGCAAATGCTGACCAAAAATACACCTCTCTCATGAAGATCAGTGGCCGAGCAGCGGGTGGCTCCATCTTCATCGCTCGCATCGTCTCTGAGTTATGATGGATGTCCGATGCACTAGACTGCAACCAACAGTTCGCCACAGTACTTAGGACTAAACCTACGTTTTGCCAACGTTGTTCATCTCCGATGCTTGCCGGGCATGTACTGACAAAGTTGGGACTCGCCGAAGAACTTCTTCCGGAAAGCGGCGCTCGTACTCAGTGTGTCGTGCTTTTCAGGCGAGTTGGGCCTAGCGATGGTGACCAGTTGCAGACTTGCAGTTCCGTCCTAGCAGCCCACTGATGATGTCGACCAGTACAAAGATCCACGAAAATCGCATTTGCCGTGACCCGCTCATTTCCCAGAGTCTTCGTCTTTGTCCAATCCAACCTGCAGGTAGACGCAATTCTCACTTGCAACTTGAACTCCTTTTCGTTGACGGCGGTCAGGATTTAGGTAGTCCTGCATTTGGTCAAACGGTCAAGTAATCGAGTTCTTACCACCACACCTCGCTCATATTTTACAGTCCGTCTGCAATCGCTTCCATCGTCTCACAACTTAGCAACTCTGCGACAACTCTGACTAACCAGCTGTGTAAGTATTGCGCGCTGGTCCTTGACCGTGACATGCACAGTTGACCATCGATCCAGTCTATGCTACTTCCTTGTGAACACAACACAGGTGATCCTGAGCCACCGGGCAGATTGTTGTGTACGCTCAGGTAAAATATCTACATTTGATGCGAAGCTTGTGGTGAACGACTAATTGCTATGTCGCGATTCGCCAGGCCGGTGGTTTTCAGCTTGCTAACCATCGTGCTTCACCTGGTCACGGGATTTCCTTGCCCCTCTCGATCTCATCTACCTCGCGCCAATCTTCATCTTCCCATCGGCCGACACACTGGCTGTCCCCGGCGGGTTGTGAGCCTGAGTCCACGGTGCATTCTGAAGCAAATTAGGGACACATTCCTAGAAAACTGGTTCAGCGGAGTGGGCGGTTGGTCACAGTGGTCCGGCTCCATTCTTGGCAACCATTATGGGCTTACACTCGACGTTGCCCTAACAATCCAGGTTCACAACTTGTTGCCGATCTTGGGTGACGGTACTCGTAGCGTTCGTTGCACAGCTACCATGGTCACTGCTAGGGCTAAGATGAGGCGATGCGGGTGAAACCTTCACTGGTCATGACGTGGATGTATATTCGTTCATTACAGATTTGAATCTTTTGTAATCATGAACATCACGGATTGACCCTAAGGAATTTACAGGCTTTCACTGAAGGAAGGTGAATCATCCTTGGCTCTCATCGTAAAGTACATCTCGATCTGGCAGAACTCCAGGTCCACTCTGTTCAGTGTCAGGTCCCATGGGAGCAACACCAGGCTTAGCGTATGTCTCCACACGTGAGCTCCTTGACTGCCATCCGCTGTCTCCTGTTCTGGCGTACCACGAAAACAGTGTACCCGTCCCACACATCGAAGACTGTTACTGGCGGCTCAAGTGGATCACTCTGCACTCGGATGCCAAGTGGCGGGGCGTACACCACATTTTGACGACGAATCGAAAGCTGAATACGGTTTGAGGCATCTGCATGTGGTCTGTTAGATACTCTCCGTGTCCAACTATCATTTGCGTACTCACAGATATCGGTGACCCGACGAGGCTTATAGGAAACCATGACTCGGCGAGGCACCCAGTACCGGGTGTCGATGGACGGCACCACCGGCAATGCAATATCATAGGTAAGTGTGGTCTGGACGATCAGGTTTTCTCTGAAGGCCTTTGTGTACGCCCAATACTCTGCTGCCTCCATGATGCATCTGACAGCAGGCACAGGTAGCTTGCAGTCGTCCACAAGAAGATGGTAGACTGTATTAACGTCGTCAAAGGTTATCTTGGGCTTGGCGCGTGTCCGTTGGTATGCTTCGGTGGCATCGCTATACCACGGCAGATCAGATGCCCATGCCAAGTTATCCAAGAAAAGGGGATTCACGTCCGAGAACTTGGCTCCGAAGTGTAACAGATACGAGACAATCGTAGGACAATGTTTTCGACATCGGAGAACGATGTAAAGGGGGGTGTATCCCTGATTGTTCAGGTATCGAGTGCTTCGCCAGGTCATATCCTGCTTCTTGTAACAATTTCAGCCTGTCCATGAAGTGGACGTCCGTCACGAGAGCTCCATGTTGAAGTTTGTAGCAAAGACGGTGCAGAAGGGTATTTCCCCGGGCATCCCCAGAATCTGCCAGTGTGATGTCCACATGTAGCTGAGCGAACCGGTCGAGAAGAATTCGAGCAATGGAGAGATATCCATTCTCGATCGCAATTCCCAGCACTGTGACACCCGACGAGCTGGTGGCATGGAAGTCGCAGCCTTTCTCCAAGAGAAACAATAATTCCTCAATGGGTTCCTTCTGGAATTGTGGCCAATTTTCCAACTCCCTTGACAGGAGACAATGTAACGCGTTATCGCCACCGATGTTGCGCGCCTGGCAACTAGCACCATGTATTGATACCAGACGAACGAGGAGTGACATCGCCGAACTATTTCCCTGATAAGGAGTCGAGGCGAAACAATAATTGACGATGTCATCAGGCAGCTGAGCACCTTGATCCGATAAGAAACTCGACACCACGCTGATGACCTGTGCTGAGCAGCTACATGGAGTGGTGTTACTCCGTCATGATTCCGATCGTCGATGTCGCACCCTTTTTCGAGCAGTGCTTTGAACGCCACCTGCGCTTCGTCGTCGAAAGGCCTACTCCGGAGAAGTACGTGAAGTGCACTGCATCCATTGTCATCCCGTGCATCAGCAACGACGTCATTTTCAAAGAGTAGACGAAGCATAGGCAGCAAGTGGCCAGGGCGAGGGCATCGAACAGCGTCCAGGACAGCGTCCACTGGGAGTCGAAAGCGATTTTCAACCAGCCATTCGACTAGCTGGAAGGCACCCATCCCTAAGGGCTAGGTGGGTCGGTGAGATACCCAGGCCATCCAGTGCCGCAGGATCACAACCAGCTCCCACCAACAGACGAGCAATCTCGGATATACTGTTACTGTGTTCCGGATCCACATACCCGCGTTGCAGGAGTAAATGCAAACAGTTCCTCCCTCCGGCCTCCAACAGCATGGCATCTGCACCATTTTGTAAGAGGATCTGGATGGTAAAAGGTCTGCAACCGCCGTCATTGGATCGAAGGACTGAATGGATAGCATTGCGTGGGACCGTACTCCCCCGTGCTAGCAACAGTGTTACCAGCTCTTCTTGATATTTGTGGTTATATGCGGCGGCTATCAAGGGTGGCAGGCTGCGTGTTTCTCCTCCACGAATGGTAACAGTAGCCTCAATGTTGACATCAAGACCCTGATCAAGTAAAACTTGAACATAAGGAACATCGCGATACAATGCAGCATAGACAAGCGGGTTGGTCCCTGGGTGACTCGAACGGAGTGGTGATCCAGGTAGTGTCGTAACATGGACACATGCCCAAAACGGATGATGATATACAATGCCAGCTGGGATATCGACGCAATCCAAATTTCAAATATCCACTTCC
The DNA here is from genome assembly GCA_014904935.1 of Melanogaster broomeanus. Taxonomy (NCBI): domain Eukaryota; kingdom Fungi; phylum Basidiomycota; class Agaricomycetes; order Boletales; family Melanogastraceae; genus Melanogaster; species Melanogaster broomeanus. The sequence continues at coordinate 10,622 of MU123935.1, read as the reverse complement.
TTGCATAGTTGCGACGGTTGTTTGAAACGTGGTCCTGCAAAGTGAATAGAAGTCCGAGAAGGGGATCATCGTCTTCGGGGGCGCAGTTTGCCAGGTGCTTAAAACCAGTGCGCATCGCATAATTAGACAGATCAAGCGGGTGAGCTTCGGGTGTATTGATGGAGAGCATGATGGAGTATATCGAAATTCTGACAAGCTCGAAGTTTGCGGGGACGTTATGGACAAAGTAAGCTTTGTCGGCGACAATGTCGGAAGTTAAATACTCCTGTCAAAAATGAACTCGCACATTGTTCTCCAATCACTACACGCAATGCATGCATACCTTGACACTATAATGTGATAGCGTTATGACGCTGGTTCGCTCGTCAAAGCTCACGAGACTACCACAGATCTCTATGAGATCAGTCTCGTGCATCGTCGCGTTCGTTGAATCCGAGGCTGGATTATTGCTGTTAAGTGCCAATGCTTCTGCGAGTTGGGACAGCGTCAGGGGTTGCAGTGTTGTGACGAGCCACACGAGGGCTCTTTGAGCGACTCGGCCACCGAACTCTGTCTTGTCGATTGCGCGTAGCATGCGCTCGTATGTCCCGTATAGCGTTCTGGGTAGTGTGTCCAGCACCTCACGAAGATGCCCGAGCGACCAGCAGCCATTAAGTCTGTCCAACTGACACTGCACCCACCGAAACCTGCATGCAGAATCCTAAGGTCAGGAAACCGCTACAAGTGGGCAAGTTGCGTGACCTACATCCCGTCCGCCTTCTCCATCAGTGCATCTCGAATTTCTACTTGTAAATCGTGGCTGAGGATCTTAAGCCTGTCTCGAGACTCCAGTTCCGTGCTGATGTGGAAATACATGTCGTTGCGCACTGCATCAACCTTGTCGTTCAAGGAGATCGACGATAGACCCGCAAATACTCCATTGATAGAATGCAGCGGCCGGGACGTGAACGAACGCGCGACAAGCTTTGTCCATTGTCACTAGCTCACCAAGCAGTTTCGACAAATCCTCACATTCGTCCAGTGCGTCGATGACTATCATTGGCCTCTGGTGCAATTTCGCAGCGCGCCGCAGGAGGTCAGAAAGAGTAGTGATGTCCACAGGCGGACCGGTACCTCGCTCTTTGCGCATGACCAGTTCCGGGAATGAAGAGAGCCAATCGATCCCTGAACTCCACAGCAACTGCTTGGTTAACGAGCGCAAGATCCTCCATAGTGCTCGTAGATCGAGGGGTTCGAAAGTCGCAATAGAAGTATGCCAGTGTCTCGTCGTCCGCTAGTCCGCTGGAAAGACTGTCGATGACGCCAGATCTGCTAGAATGAGCATGGGCTTGCCAGCAGTCAGCCGAGGTTACGTACGCAAGAACAGATTTCCCGGCGCCAGCTAAGTGTTTGACAGCCAAGAGCGTGAAGGGGGGGTCATCGTCAGTGTTCAGTCCCCTCCAACTGATCAAACTCCACCTTTTCCGCTTAACCAGAGCAACCCAAAGGAGGACTCGCGCCACTGGTTGTAAAGATCCTCGTTGAATAGCCACTCGCCCGTTGTCCTTCTGGCGCTGCTCGCGAGTAGATTCATGCTTGACAGTACAGTCCACCCCATCGAACCATTCCAACAATTTGTCTGCATAGAATGCGTTCTTCAGCCTCTGCACTACGGCACCACACGCAGTGTACTCACGTTTTTCAGCAGCAATCTCGCCTGGACAGAATCTGTTCTTCAGCATTTGCATCATAGCCTCGCGCCCAGCCTGAGTGAACTCACATCTTGCGGCCGCAATCTCCTTGTTCCTAATGTGTTCGCGCTCGGATGTGATGATTGAAGTTATTTCTTGAATTCGAATCCTGAAAACCTGATCAGCAAACGTTGTTAATGACCGGACTTCTCTTACGAAGTGTCGATCGATAGTATATCACGGAAGTAGGGCATGTGTCCCTCAAAGGCTCGTATCGCAGCGTGTATCCTGTTCTCCTTCACTGGCCAAATCAATCTCTTCACCCATCTCGTGGATTTCTTGCTATTAACGTCATTGTGCAACGAGCTCAACAAGTCCTCGAGCTTTTTCTTGCATCGAGCCGCGGAACCGTCCCTTCTGAACCACACCATAAGGAGGGCTTGCTGCTCTGGTGTTCGCGACGAAGGAGGATTTTGTAGAACGCTTCCTACAGCTTTGGCAGCGGTCGTCATCAGTGTTATCTGATCGACGAGCTTTGAACGAGAAGATTCTGCGCATTTCACGGCGGCTGCGTATTGGCCGAGGGCAGTGGACACTTGCGCTGCCACCTGTAGGAGTTGTAGAACAGTTGCAGCAGCGGACAACCCGTCCATCGTGGTGAAGATGAAAGTTACACAGCAAGAACCTAGCTGCTAGGGCCGCCATCTGCAAAACCACTGAAACGAGACCTTACGTTTGATGGTTATGTGGGCTTATGTACGGTGGGATGGACTTGCAAACAAATGGGGAATGAGATCACTGTATACCAAAACGAAACACGCAGCTACGAGGTGAGTCGGCTACAACTTTCAGATGCGGCCGCCTGGCGGTTGGGGGATGCTGGGGGATGCTCGTGTATATTGATCTTGGCTCGCTGTGCATGAGGATCAAAAAGTCTTTTGACGTCGATTACCAATGTTGGAGAGTCGCATGGCCAGTCGATGTGTAAGCACAAAGTCCTATTTTTAAAGTTCAATGGCAAGCTCCTCTTGCCGGTGACCATTGCCCTTCCCTCTGACTCGACTCGATGGACATACACACCTACTGAGTCAAAATCGACTACTGTAGTCGTCAAACCTCCACATGGCCACCTCCAGATTCTCTGCACGAACTATGTTACTATACAAAGGAGAGTCACCGTCAAATTGCACTGGTATACTGCACCCATCACGCTCACACAGGCTATAACGAGATACTGCGGGAATCTGTAGTAGGTCTGCCTCCTCATATTGGTTTCGTGTCACTTTGGGTGGTGTCAGCTGTCTCATGATTCAGCATACATTTGAGTAGGAAACGTGAAGTCATGGGTGGACTCGGATACCGAGGTAACAACCAGTCCGACGCAGTCAATGCGAGGCATTGTGCTTGCTCCGGGTTTCCATCATGCTCGATGTCGACGAGACGTCGCATCGGGAGACTCTTAATGCCACCATCGGCAGGCGGGAACATATTCTCCACCCGCGATGCCCTAAGCCTCATCTGTTCTCATTGGTCGTGAGTGTGACTGGGACTTGTCATGCTCGAGGTATTCCAATCTTACAACCCATTCGAAAGCTTTCAGCGCATACAGTCATCCTGTCGATCTTTCCACTCTGTCTCGGGTTTGTAAATCTGTCAGACATGCGAGGTTTCTCGGTCCGTCATATGCAACCAATACCAAATGACATTATTAAGACCCAATCCACGGGCGCGTCGATTCGTTGTGTCATGCCAGGGTCGCTCCATATCCGCTCTTCTATAGCACTCATGTCCCTCTCCGTACCTATTCCTCACACACGTCTCTTCGCGTGACTCTCAGAATACAGTGCCTCGAAAATATATTGCACAACACAAAATTACTTGTATCTCAGCAACAACACAATATTTTCTAAAGGTGTTAGTGTATGAGATGTAGCCAAGAGAGTAATCTAGAAGATGGCCTCCATACTCTATTTAAAAAATCAAATGTGCTGGCTGTAGAGCCAAAACATGAGAGGGGTACTTTTTCACTACGTGTATATCTTAATTTTTGGATCTGGGTCAATTCAGAGGAAATATACTTCATATTCATCTAATCAAGGGCCAACAAAGAATTAGGGGGGTCCTGTGTTTTGTTGTGAAGATATGAGGCTCACAAAGTGGGCAATTTGGTGTAATATTATCTAATCTCCTACTAATTTGCCAACTTGTGAGCCTCATATCTTCACAACAAAACACAGGACCCCCCCTAATTCTTTGTTGGCCCTTGATTAGATGAACACGAAGTGGGACTGACCGCCAGCAGATTGACGGTCCCGCACCGCCACCCGCACCGCGTTAGGTCAGCTGACTAATAGTCGGCAAGGAAGGAAGGAAGGAAGCAGGACCCCGAATGCAACGCAAGCCTCCCGAGCCAAAGAGAGAGGTGGGGGTGCGAGAGGCGCCACGAAACGAAGGATGACGAAGGACGACGACAACGAAGGGGGGAAGCGCACGCGCACGCCTCCTCGAAACAGCACGCACGGCGCAGGACGAGAGACGAGAAGGCGTGCGGATGAGCGCAGACCCGGTTTACTGGCAAATGGTATGTACATACTTGGTTAAATTGGTGTGGCAGGCGCGCGGTAGCTTTACCGCGCAAGGGGAGATTCCCGAGGCTGGCTAGCCGACAGGACTTGAAATCTCCCACCCTAGGACCGTCAATTTGCAGGTCCTTGCTTGCTGACTCGCGATGTCCTTTTGGCGGGGCCCTCCGCGAAAAATGCGACCGTCATTCTGATGCTCATGCAGATTGACAGTCCCTTGGGGGGTGGATTTCAAGTCCTCGATTCACACTCCGCTCCCGTGCCCTCCCTGGCCTTTTCTTTTCTTTTCTTTTCTTTTCTTTCTGCTTTTCGCATCCGCTTACAGTCTCTCTTCGGGTCTCAAGCCCCGCGCTCGCTCCTCCCGTGGCCCATGGCTCCTTGCCCAAGCACCCTGCACAATTGCTCGTCGTCCCCATCCGTTCCCTCAGTCCTCAGCCTCGACACCAGAACTGCACAACCGCTCGCTTCGCCTATGGCTTGTGGCTCCTTGCCGAAGCACCCTGCGCCATTGCTCGTCGTCCTGCGCTCGCTCCTCCCATGGCCCGTGACTCCTTGAAGCACCTTGCGCAATTACTCATTGTCCCCATCCGTTACCTCAGTCCTCAGCCTTGACACCGGAACTGCACAACCACTCGCTTCGCCCGTGGCCTGTGGCTCCTTGCCGAAGCACCCTGCGCAATTGCTCGTTGTCCCCAGCCCTCAGCCTCGACACCCTTGCTGCACAACAGGTCTGTTCACCGATTGGATCTTTACAGATCCTCTGCTCGAGTTTTCCGTGGGCTCGGTGATGATATCCATGCACCTTACTGACATTGGCTCAACCGTCGCCTTCTGTAACAGCAATCCGAATGTTGCTCATGCCGGGCTGCTGTGTCCTCGGGTCCGACATCCCTCGTGACACCATTCTTGTACCTGACATCACTGTGTGTGTCGTCCATCTTATTCTCTGGTATACGACTCACTTCTCGCTAACTTCAGCAACTGTATCTACAAGCTGTGTGAAGCGATGGATGGTTCTGTCGTGAGAATGTCGTGTAATGAGATTGAGGACTGGTTTGATCAGCTAACTTCTTTGTTTTTCATTCTTATGATGTACATGTATGCCTAGAAACCTGTATGCGACTATTGACACAACATGAGTATGCAGTAAATGCCCAAACCATGCAAAGGAAGTGAGTGGAAAGCTCTGTTGCAATTGTCAACATCAGCAAACTGCTGCAGCTCCCATGGTTATTTACAGCATAGTTGGCTGGGCTGAGTGTGAGGAATGTTTTAGCTTTATATTGGCAGTGCATGTCTGTATGAGAACAGAGAATGTTGATAGAATAGGGTTGGCATTGGCAGAGACTGTGGCTCAGGCTAACAATGGACCTGGACAAGGTGACAATCCCCCATTGATCCCTCACCCATATATGTATTGTAGTGAGTACATTGTTGGATATTTACAGGTGTGCCCAGTATGTTGTCACATGGACTGACTTAGTTGTACATGTATATCACTGTATACGGTTGTATACCTACTACAATATATATATGGGCGAGGGATTGATGGGGCGCTCCCCATCGTCAGCCTGAGCCCCAGCCTCCACCAATGCTGTAGAGAACTAACATTCTCTACAGCTGTATACAGCTCTCGATGACTCCTAGACAAGTCCCTGTGGATTCCCTATCATCCCTGTCGCATCCCTATCGTTTCCCATCCTTGTGCACTCATCCTATGTCATACCCAAGTCCTAGGAGCATCGGACCCTGCATCAGGTCAATCAGATTGTCCATCGTCATCTCGGGAATCGTCGTCCATGTCCATTCTGACCTGCTGGTAAGTCCCTGGGTTATTCTTGTGAAGAGATGTATAGTTTTCCTTGTACTTGGTCCACCAAGAGCAGACCCTATGTTGTTTTGTCTATTTTTACATGACAGTTTTCTATTTTTACTAAAGTCCTGTGTATGCCTGGACTATAAAGCATTATCCTTACCATTTTGAATATCACCTTTTGTTTCCTGTGCAAGTGTCACAAGTAAAGTGAATCCTAGTCAAGTCTAAAGTCTTCCTGAGTCAAGTTCATGAGTCCTACATGTTTCCGAGTATAAATCCTATCATTCCGACCGCTTCAGGTCCCGGATATCAGCCCAACAGTCTGGGGATATCTCAGGGAACCTTTCCCTTCATCTTACGCCTAAGCCTAATCCTTCTACAAGTCTTCTCACTTGCAGAACCCCTTTAGGGATGATCATATCATACCCTTCTTAACAAACCCAATCCTTACCTAGGGGATTTCACATCTCACAGGAAGTATCAAATTGAAAACGCCAACCCTATTCTATCAACATACATAACCATGTACAACTACATATGCATACAACTAGATCAGTCCATGTGACGACATACCGGGACACGCTCATAATATCCAACACACCCCCAGAAGCAAGCAAAGCTCAGCTATCCAGGGATTGCCATAGCAGCGTGATGCTTCTAGGCAATGGCAGGGGTATACCCGCGGGTATCCATGATGTACCCATACCCGTACCCATGGAATACCCATACCCCCCTCGATGGGTAGGGGTCCACTGACAGGTTCATGGATGTGGACCTGCAAGGTGACCCGTGATGGGTATACCTGTGGGTCAGATATGTATACAGTATTTATAACAAGTAATCTACTATAGTTAGTTAAAATTAAGGTTAACAGGTGTGAGGGACTGAGAACAAGTGGATGTGGCTGGAATGCGAGCGTAGTAGTTAAGGGATAGAGAACAAGTGGGTGCGGGCCTGAAACAAGTGAGTAGGGCTGAAAATGAGCAGGAGGGACTGAAAACGAGCCGGGTGCAGCTGAAAACACGTGGGTGCAGTGGCCTGAAACGAGTGAGTGGTCCTGAAAACGAGCGGGAGGGACTGAAAACGAACGAGTGGGCCTGAAAACAAGTGGGAGGGATTGAAAACGAAACGAGTGAGTGGGGCTGAAAACGAGCAGGAGGGACTAAAAAACACACAAGTGGGTCTGAAAACGAGCGGGTGCAGCTGACAAGCATGGGTAGGAGAGTAGCTTGCTGCATGTAGATGTAAGAGATGGTGATGAGGACTCGGGACTCATGCGAGGCGAGTCACAGCGCGTTTTCGATTTGATACTTCCTGTGAGATGTAAAATCCCCTAGGTAAGCACCAGGTTTGTTAAGAAGGGTACAATATGATCCTCCCTAAAGGGGTTCTGGGAGTGAGAAGACTTGTAGAAGGAGTAGGCTTGGGCGTAAGCAGAAGGGAAAGGTTCCCTGAGATATCCCCAGACTGTTGGGCTGATATCCGGGACGCGATGCGGTCGGGTTGATAGGCTTTATACTCAGAAATGCATAGGACTCATGAACTCGACTCAGGAAGACTTTTGACTTGACTAGGACTTGCTTTTACTTGTGACACTTGTGCAGGAATGAAAGGTAATATTCAAAAATGGTAGGGATAATGCTTTATAGTCTGGGCATACCCAGGACTTGTGTAAAAATAGAAATCTGTCAAGTAACAATAGACAAAACAACATAGGGTCCACTCCTGGTGGACTGAGTACAAGGAAAACTATACTTCTCTTCGCAAGAATAACCCAGGGACTTACCAGCAGGTCAGAATGGACATGGACGACGATTCCTGAGATGACGATGGACAATCTGATTGACCTGATGCAGGGTCCGATGCTCCTAGGACTCGGGTACAGTGTAGGATGAGTGCACGAAGGAGGGAAATGATGGGGACATGACAGGGATGATAGGATATCCGCAGGGACTTGACTAAGAGTTGTTGAGAGCTGTTTACAGCTGTAGAGAATATTAGTTCTCTACAGCGTGCACCTGGATGCATGCCAGTGATTGTCATAGCTGCAAAAGTAGTTAGTTAGTGGAAACACAAAGAAAAAGAAAAATGTATGGTGTGCAGTGCATGCAACATGCATGCATCGATGTCGTTGTCATTGCAGCTGTGTGCAAACTCGCTGTCTGTAGATGCAAGAGACAGTGGCAGAGGACTCAGGACTCAGGCGAGGCGATCACAGTGATGGTGGGTGTGCACCTGGATGCATGAATGTCATAGCTGCGAGAGTAGTTAGTTAGTAGTGGAAGATGAAAAGATAATCAGCATGAAATCAACAATGAATTACTCACATACCAAAAAAGGTAATGGTCTTACCCTAACCCTTGCAGAGGGTATGGGTACTACAGGTATGGGTACAAGATATTGTACCCATACCCGTACCCATGCTTAGGCAATAGCACGGGTACGGGTAACCCGTGCAGGTCAGGGGTACGGGTACAGAGGGGTACGGGTACGGGTACAGTATCTTGTACCCGTACCCGTACCCGTACCCTCCGCAAGGGTTAGGGTACGACCATTACCTTTTTTGGTATGTGAGTAATTCATTGTTGATTTCGTGCTGATTATCGTTTCATCTTCCAGTACTAACTAACTACTCTTGCAGCTACAACATTCACGCATGCAGGTGCACACCCACCGTGATCACCTCACCTGAGTCCTGAGTCCTCCGCCACTATCTCTTGCATCTACAGACAGCGAGTTTGTGCACAGCTGCAATGACAACGACATCGATGCATGCATGTCGCATGCACTGCATGCCATACGTTTTCTTTTTCTTTGTGTTTCCACTAACTAACTACTTTCGCAGCTACGACGATCACGCATCCAAGTGCATGCGCCGTGACTCGCCTCACATGAGTCCCGAGTCCTCATCACCATCTCTTACATCTACATGCAGCAAGCTACTCCACGCACAGCCGCAACGACGACTACATTGATGTAACCCTCCCGTTCGTTTTCAGCCCCACTCACTCGCTTCAGCCCCTACCCGTGCTTGTCAGCTGCACCCGCTCGTTTTCAGACCCACTCGTGTGTTTTCAGTCCCTCCTGCTCGTTTTCAGCCCCACTCACTCATTGTCGACTCATGTTGTTGCAGTCGTCTTCTCGTCCTTGATGGGTGCCCACTCTTGTGGGCCTCTCATGTCGTCGCAGTCGTCTTGTTGTCGTCGATGGGTGCCCACTCTTGTGGGCCCCTCACATTGTTGCAGTCGTCTTGTCGTCCTTGATGGGTGCTCACTCTTGTGGGTCCCTCACGTCGTTGCAGTCATCTTGTCGTCCTTGATGGGTGCCCACTCTTGTGGGCCCCTCACATTGTTGCAGTCGTCTTGTCGTCCTTGATGGGTGCCCACTCTTGTGGGCCTCTCATGTCATCGCAGTTGTCTTGTTGTCGTCGATGGGTGCCCACTCTTGTGGGCCATCATGCTGTCGCAGTTGTCTTGTCGTTATGGGTCCCTCACGTTGTCGGAGTCCTCAGCCTGGTGGCACTTCCCGAGTAGTAGATTACAGTAGTAGATTACTTGTTATAAATACTCATATACGCATCAGACCCACGGGTATACCTGTCACGGGTCACCTCGCAGGTCCACATCCATGAACCTGTCAGTGGACCCCTACCCATCGAGGGGGGTACGGGTATTCCGCAGGTACGGGTACGGGTACGTCGTGGATACCCGCGGGTATACCCCTGCCATTGCCTACCCATGCTATTGCCTAGATGCTTCTTCCGATCTCTTCCCGATTGTCTCTTTCTCCTGTGTAACTCCTCAGCATCAGCAATTGCCAACATATAAGCAGTGTTGGCAGGGGTGGTGTATGTGGCATAGAGTGGGTGTGGCGGCAGTGGGACCATGGCTGGGAGGGGGCCGGGAGCTGATTTGTCCTGAGCACTTCTTTGTGCCTTGTGGTTACCGGCTATCCACTTCCTCATACTTGTGGGGTCTATGGTCAGGCACACATTGGTCCTATAACCACAGGCATGGCATTTGAAGCAGCACTGCCATCTTCGAGTGGCTGTGCCCCCTCTTGCTAGTGCTTCTGCCTGGCTCAGTCCTGGATCAGCCATAGGTGTGGGTGCACCGTGCACCCCCAGACTCTTCAGAAGATGAGTCTTTGGCGGCCTCTTCAAGCATGTTGATGCAGGCAAGGATCTCCACATTGAACTTGTGGAGGTTCAAGAGCGTGGCACGGATGGATTTCAGAAGGATGATTAGCATCAACACCACCCAGGAGACAATGCTAGTGGCAATGACATTACCATGTGTCTCTGGGGGGGGGATGATGGAATTGGAAAGACACAAGATTCTTGAACGTGAACTCAGGAAGACTTTAAACTTGACTAGGACTTGCTTTACTCATAATTGTTCTGCCAGCCTGAGTGCAGGAAGACAAAAGGGTGATGCAAAAGATCATATTTAAAAAAGGATAAGTACAATCCTTTATAGTCCAGGCATATCAAATTGAGCATTGTGGGGCCCATCTAATGTGGTCGCTTCATCACTCACCTATTTACATGTCCAG
>MU123934.1:0-46360 GCA_014904935.1 Melanogaster broomeanus | reverse complement strand
CGCAAGGCTCAGTGAACACTGCTTTCCTTGTCATCTATCTCACTCCAGGATCGAGTGCATACTTCGAGGTTCGTCGCGTTCACGAGATCGACATCTGATATTCACTCAGAATGTTACCAGGGAACTTGGGTATGGACCGCAGACCACGACCTAGACGCGACCACATCCCCTCAGACGTCGATCTTCAATGCACGTAGTATTCTCTCAGAGTCCACAGCTCCAGTTTGGTTTACTGGCACTGGTGCGTTGATAGAGAGTGCTGCATCTGTGCAATGCTAATGATTGTATCGCAGCTTGTAAGTTGATCGTTTCCTGCGCCTGAAAGGTACAGAAGCGATAATGCCCCTCGCCAGTGGAGCACGCGACTCTCTACCAGTACAACTTGGCGAATGCTCAAAACCACTATATCGGCTTCGCTCAGACAGAGACAGTGTGACATCGTTACCACGAGACTTCACGGGAGCTGATTACTCTGCTATAGCCCTACTATCAACCTGTGCCTGCTGCACCCGCACCATTCGACAGCGCTAGCAGCAGCATTTCAAATCTCGATCCTACGTTCTCGGAGAGCGTCAACATGGGATGGGCGATGATGCGCAGTCCTCGTCGGACCTCATCCTCTTCGGTGGGACACCCACACCCTACCCTATTACATACTTGCTAATCTGCTAATCCTTTCCATCGCCAGGTGCTGGATTCTACAGTTCCTTCCAAGTAAGTAGGACCCGTGACGCAACGAGGTGGCCGGGTGTGTCCCCAGAACTACGATCAAAGCTGCCTCGCTACCAACACGTGCCAGAACCAGATCTTTGACATCGACTCGGCATCTAGCGTCACTGTCTGCAGCCTCTCCACCGTTGGTGTGACCTACCAGCCTAGCGTCGGGGGGCGCGGTGTCGTGAGCACGAGCGATAATCAAAACGGCTTCCAGGACACAGTGACTGTCTACAGAGGTGATAATTATCGTGTTTGCAACTCATACACCACTATGTCAACGGTAGACTCGGAATGACAGACAAACCTTCACAATTGCGGATAGAGCCCTGGCTCAGGCTGAAAGTCAAACTCGGAGCTTGAACCTGTACAGCGGGGGCGGGGGCGGGGCGTTTCCTTTTCTGGCATAGGCTTCCTTAGCTCTTGCAAGAACGCCAGACAAGCGTTTCTTGCCTCGGCTGCATCCTTTCTCATGTCTGGTGAAACCGTGAAAGCAGCAGGATCGCGAAATTCTTTGCCACAGATGCAAGTTTGTGTAAAGATAGCTTGCATCGAGAGAGGTCAATAGCTAACAAAATACAGCCTTGTATACATATAGGTTTTAGAACTGCTGGATATGGACAGGGTTACGACGTGGGAGAACAGTACGAATTGTTCACGCCACAAGTAAATATGCTGGCAGAGGAATCGTACGTCATAAGTCTAGCCTCCAAGTGGACTTGAAGGTCACTGTGGAAAGGGTCACCCAATGCACACAAAGGAATGAAAAGTAGCTACTGACCAAAGCCTCCATTGGTATTGTACACGGTTCAAAGGCTACTGCTCCAACAGTAAGGACGAATGACCCTACAGCAGTGTGATTGTCGGTCGGCAAGTATGAGTCACACAAAGATTTTGTTTCATCCAACCCAACAACGGCACTCATTCGAGCTCGACAGGCCTCGAAATCTCTCTGAGCCTCAGCCAGGGCATACAACAGCGCAATCTTCTTTTCCAAAGCAGCACGTAAATCCCTTGTAGCGACTTCAGGGGTTGAGAGAGGTCTCCTAGGTAGGACCTGGTTGTGATGAGTATGAACTAAATACAGGGAATATATTATTACCAACCAAACTCGCTTTAGTTTGAGCCATGTTGGCAAGCTGTCTGGCAACTCTATCGTCAGTCATCATATCTGCAACGTGTACAGATTTAGTTGTATAGTCTTCGAGAAGAAGATAGGACAATGCGGGATGTGTGAGTTCCGACTGCATCATGAAAGTAACTTAGAGGGTACTAGTAGGAAAGCAAACTGTTCTCCTACGACGCTTTTTAAGTAAGGATGGTCACGTGAATTCTTTCCATTGACTATATATTACAGCAAATCACTACAGCGCCTATGTATCAACTTCCGCCGGCGCCCGCCCCGGCTTGGGTCATCTGTAACTTACCACAGGTGGAATACAGTCGGAAGTTCCTAACCCGCTGCAGTCACTGCTGTTTATTCAAGGCCTACGCAGAGCTCTACTGCTACTGTCGAGCTTCGAGTCCAAATGCCAGTGACCATAATATACAAACCTCCCCTAAGAAGTTGCTAACAAAGACTGGGAGTAGTGCGAGAAATCATGTTTAGATACAATGGACATGGAGGGAAACATCATTCAACGGCCCAGGTCAACGTACAGTCAAACTTTCAACATTCTGCATCGTCTATCTCCCAGAGGCCAAAAACACCCCAATCTCTGGCAGTGTTGTGACCGTCAGCATCAATCCCAGCTGCAGCTTGGGAGACTCACGACTCGAAAGCTTCCTCGGCACCGACAAACTGCAGGCCGTTGAACATGGCAGGGGTGGTGGCCACAAACTCCCGCCAGTCACCGCCTGTCGGAAGGTTTTCTAAGCGGTGCTCAATGCGCTAACGTCGGGACAATGATTATTAGCGTACCCAGCCGATGACGACAGGTGCGCTCACTCTCTTTCCAGAACCAACTGCGGTGCAACCCTGCAATTGTAATGTGTGATCCAGACTCGGAATTTCTGGTAGCGAGACATCAACAACAGACCTTGTCCTTGTAGTCGACCCAAAAGGTGTTGCAATCGGGCTGGCCCTGATTGACCCTCCAGCTGCCGACGACACCACCAGGGCCCTGACACAACGTCCAACAAGCATATGAGAGATGAATCATTGTAGCGGTGACGGCGACTCACGTTATTTTGGCATGTATGAGGCAGGTAAGATACGCCGTGTATGACCAGTGGGGTTTTCTTGCAGGCCTCTACTCCACATTTGTAGCCAGAAGGCACATTTGCGAGCCAAGCTGTGTACTCTCGCGTGCCATACGTTATGCAGCTGTGGGATTCTTCATTCACCCAGACCAGGCCGAGCCTCAGCCGCTCTTCGTCAAGAGGGTCGTTGCAGTACGTGACCGGATATGTGATCCAGAAAACCACAAAATTACCCAATATCACAAGGATCACAATCATGTGGCGCAGGAGCCATTCCCTGCTTGTTTTCTGTTCCTCCTTCTTTGAAATCAACGGGCTGGTCTCGGAATAACTGACATTCACGAAGATACATATCAGGATCTGAACATGCGCCCAGCTCTTCAATATCTCACCCGGGCACGGACTCCGGGTAATTGTTGTGCATTGGCCTGGGTCCCGGCTGGAGTGATGTGTGGCGGTTTCCTTGGAGCTGTTCATAATACGGTGGAGGCGAAGACCTGTACATCATATCAGGATAGCCATGCAGTGCGAGCTGCCCTTCCTGCGTACCAGCCTGCAGTCCCACTACCTTGGCGTCGAGTGCGGTCCGGCTTGAGTACACAAGTAACTTCATCAGAATCCACGCTTACGACTCAACTCGGCCTAACACGCACCGTGGACGGAGGATAACTATTCATATTTCCCGGGCGTCGAAGAACTAGTGCGGGGAAGTCAGTACAATGGACATCTGAGGCTGAGAAACCATACACTGTGACTGCGATTTTTCTTTGAGAAATCGACCACCGGGACTGATAAGTCTGGGTGCTCAGTACTCGGTGGTATGTCGCTGTGGTGGATGCTGTAGAAAGGCGGTACAACAGCGTGCCCCATCGTGACAGTCACGGTTTGTCTACACCCGAATAGGAAGGTCTGTAGGAATCGCATAACTCCGCCAAACCTCCGCGTTCAAACGTTCACCAGCGAGTCAGCGACTATGCATATGTATTGGAGTATCTTGTGTGATTTGCCAATAATTCGTCCATTTCCTCGATTCTCTTGAAACCATGTGGACGTAGATGAAGATTAAATATCAAGCACTCACAATACAATCGGTGGAGACAACAGTAGTAGTTATTAGGATGGCGCATGCTGAATTCTGATGCAACTTGACCAGCGACTCGTTTTCTTTGGTAACCACCGGATACGTGTATCCAGGAGTCATGTGTTGGAAATTCTTGGCACCATCAGCGGGTGCTGCAAAACGTAGCTTCCCATGATATCCGTGCGCAAATCGTCAACCTTGCAGAGACATGCAGTCTAGACTCTACTATCTAGTCACCTTCCGCTTGTTTATGTTTGGATCCGAGGCTATTGCCAAGCAGGAGCAAACAACCACCTGACTCTTGGTGAGTCGTTCTTCTGATGGCGTATAAATTGTAATACATAGATAGTAGACCTGATAAGAACACCCACGACATCCACCCCGATTTCTCGAGTTACAGTGATGGCCGCTTGAGCTGCTGAGGTCCCAAAGGACCCTCAATCATCTCAAGCACGTAAAATTCTTTGCTTGCCGCCATCGCAAGAAATACGCCAGTGTATCCCCGTCACAATGGAAACAACTGAAGAATTGCAACAACTCGAAATCACCGCTCTCAAATCTATTTATGATCAAGATTTTTTCGAACCTCCTCCACCAAAGGTTTGGAAGGTGCGTTTGTGTTGCCTCACCGTCAGCCACGGAGTATCTGATTGTTCGTCAGGCCGCAGCCAGACTTCCCGAATTCATCATCAAAGTCGTCCATCCCGATCCATGTCACTCATCCAAAGTGTATTTTCACCTACATACCAAGTAAAATCTTCGCGCTTTTCACCCTGTGTCGTCGCTCTGACGACCTAGCAGATTCCCAAAAACATACCCAACACTTGCAACACCCATATTCACCGTTCAGAAACCGATCCGAGGTCTCGGCCATGACCTTGAAATAGCACTATCCAAGCTCA
Source organism: Melanogaster broomeanus (assembly GCA_014904935.1). NCBI lineage: Eukaryota > Fungi > Basidiomycota > Agaricomycetes > Boletales > Melanogastraceae > Melanogaster > Melanogaster broomeanus. Next base: position 41,461 of record MU123934.1, on the reverse strand, counting down.
TCCATGCAGAGGCTCAGAAATTGCGAGGATCGGAAATGGTCTTTCAGGTCCGTTCATAGGCTCGATCGCTACGCGTGTTGTTGTGAACAGTCCGAGTCGTCATCAGATCATCACAACAGCTCAAGAATGGATAGCTGACCACGTTCAGCCACCAAGCGAAGCATCTGGATCACTTGCCACCGAGATGACGAAACGTGCGACTCAGGAGGAGCGAGTGAGTGTATGTCATCGTTAGCGCTGGACGTAAGCATGACAATGATGGCTTAGGAACGCCGGCAAAGAGAAGAAGCAGAAGCAGAACGACAGTCGGAGCTTGCTGCCCAGCTCGCGGAGCAACTTCAAGAACAGATCCAAGCCGACGCCCAGAAACATCTTATGGCGAAAGAAATGCAGTACAAGGCCGCACGGCGAAGAGCTCAGTCGGACGCTACAGAAATGCCTTACTCTGGTGACACATTGACGGAATCCTTTCCCATCGAGATAGAGTTCAGGGGTATACGTTTCAGTGCCGTGAAGATGTTTCACCCTCGCAGAGGTCCGTTCATCCCTGTATCAGGAGTCTCCTTGCATACTAAGGAGATATCAGACGGTTTAGGTGTCACCTATCTCGCGGATCCTTTGTGTGACGACGTCCATGCCACGCTTCCTCTAGAAGTACACGCGATCGAATTCAACTCCGATTACTACGTCAGTACACAAGGTAACGTCCCCATCGTCCCCCTCTAAACACCGGCCAACACACGCGCATATAGGCAGGAAGAAGCTTGGTCAGCTCGAAGCAGAAATCCAGCGCCTTATGAACATCCACCACCCCAACCTGCTAAGCGTTCTCGCTGTCAAGCTTTCCTTCCCTCACCTCGGTCCTGTTCGATTGACGATCCTATCCGAGCAACGCCCTGCGCTTACGTTGCAAGATGTATTAGAGGACAGTGACCGCCTTCGGGAAGATAAGGCTTCTGTGGGACATATTTCAACTATCACGTACGTCGGGTTGACCGACACTCACCCCACAGGATTACCTGGGCCAGATACTCTCTGCCTTAAACGCCGTGCATTCTGGCGATCTTGTCCATCGAGGCCTGTTCTTTTCTCCAATGAGAGGGTGGGAATCCTGTCTAATGGCGTGTCTCGATAGGCCTCGATACCACTTGTATCTTCCTCGCGACTCGCGAGAACCGAAGCCACTCCAAGCTCGTCAAGATAGGGAGGGTGGGGTACCATGTCCGCTTGAAAGATCTTCACAAATCGAACCCATTTTCTCCTGGTTTGGTACTCGTAAACGGCGACCATGTGATCCCGGACGCTTGGTAGGGTTTGGTCGGCTGTTGGTGTTTCCCGATGCTCAATTTTGCACCTCCTCAGGCTCTCAACTGAAGTCCTCGATTCTCCCTTGTCGATACACGAGAGGGCGGGACATCCACAGTGTCGGAGTCGTATTTCTGCAGATGCTCCATGGGCAAGGCGTGATGCAGAAGTTCAGTGACCCCCGTGAAGCTCTTCAATCCGGTATGTCTGCATGTAGTCTCGTTCCCGTGCTTCGCTTCAACTATGTAACGCATAATACGCAGCATCGATATCCCATATTCTCCAAGTCACTGGGCTAAACATGCTCTCCACTAGTAAAAAGTCACAGGTTTCCTGCCTGAGCCTCCTTGCGGACCTAGCATCAATGCCTCTTGGTTCCCCGATGCGGATGCAAATTCCGTCGATTCCGATGTCGGGGCCAAGGACGCCGATAGGGAATGGGCATGGTTATGCGACTTCACCAGAGAAAGAATACTTTCGGGTGCCGCCGAGGACAAGACAAGCCAGCAGGTGGAAGGAGGATTGGGAAGAACTTGAGTTGCTGGTGCGAGACCGTCCTGATTCATGATTCCAAGTTCCGCCTAACGATATGGTGGTTGTTTGTAGGGGAGAGGTGCCTTTGGGTCAGTTGTCAAGGCGCGCAACAAGATCGACTCTCGTATCTATGCGGGTGTGTGACTGGTCCTTGGAGTCTCATCCATACCGATACTAATCGACCTCTACAGTGAAGAAAATTCGCCTCCGCACGGACCAAAGTGATACTAAGCTGTTCCGCGAGGTGAACGCGTTAAGCAGGCTCTCCCATCGGTTCATTGTACGGTACTACACCACGTGGGTTGAGACTTCTGGAGATGTCTCCACCGTCCCATCCTCCGACTCTGAAACCGACTCTGACTCGGGCACGGAAGGTAACATGACATCTGTCCCACATTCCTTCGAGCGGCGAGAGAAGGAGAAATCGGACCCGTTCAGCATCGACTTGGATGACTTGGACGATTACGGAGGCTCAGGGAGTAGATCTTCGTTTCCAAGCATTCATTTCACAAGGTCAGATGTGACCGATGAGAAGGATGAAGACGAGGACGACAGTGATGATGCATTTGCGAACTTGTTCACGTCAGAGTTTGCAGATGAGGTGGACATGAAACCGCCGCCTGTCGCGCCGAGGACACTGTATATCCAGATGGTCAGCATGCCTTGACTCTGTTCCTTTGATCCTCCTTACTTAAGTTGATGTCTTCGCGTAATCAGGAGTTCGTAGAACGTCAGACTCTGAAAGAGGTGAGTATACTATAGCTCCGGAACGTACTCACATTGAGCCAGATATTTATCCCAGAGAGTCGCAGAAGGGTTTGTCAGGAAGAGGAGGCTTGGCGTTTGTTCAATCAAATCCTGGAGGCACTGGTTCATATGGGTAGTATGGGAATAGTACGTTGCTCTGACCTCCTTTGGTATATTCAACGAAGTCTATGATTGTTTGTCTCAGCTGCATAGAGATATCAAGTTAACGAACATTTTCATCGGTATGTTTCTACTCATATTATCCATTTCGCTGCTCTTACTAAAGTCTGTGTTTGCTTAGATGGGAACTGGTGACTGCAAAGGCACGTTGATGCAGCTAATGTTTAACCTTCTGCTGACATCAGTTCTGTGGACAGTTGGAGACTTCGGTCTGGCAACGTCTAGTCTTGCGGCTGTCGATCCTTCGGACTTATCCCCCCAAATCACCCATTCCGACTCAGAGCTCACTCTCGGTGAGCGCCACATCGTGTTGTTGTCCCGCCTGTCGACTCATGTCCATATAGAGGTAGGAACGAAACTATACATTGCTCCTGAAGTTTCGTCACGCAGGAAGGGTCCCCGGAATCACAACAAGGCTGACATGTATAGCTTGGGCGTAAGTTCATTGAGTCAGACCTCGTCCTCAGTTCTGCCCAACGAGAATTCCAGATAGTGTTTTTTGAGATGAACTATGCATTTTCTACTGGAGCCGAGCGCATCGCCGTCATTGAGGATATACGCAAGCCGGAGGTTTACTTTCCTCGAGATTGGGAAGCACATCGTACGCGGCAGAAACAAAGTAGGTGATCCTTGGTGATGCAGCGATATCTTGTTGTTGAGGTATTGCTTAGTTATTTCGTGGCTCCTGCGTCACGATCCCGCGAAACGTCCGAGTGCTCTAGAGCTCTCGCAAAGCGCGTTGTTACCACCTAGGATGGAAGACGAATACTTCAAAGGCGCTCTGCGCATGATGTGTGAGCTCGCATTACTACCATTGAGTCACGTCGCCTTCACGTCTAAACTTCGCGTTCTATACAGCCAAACCAGACTCGCCATACTATCAGAGTGTCCTCTCCGCTCTCTTCAGTCAACCCGCAAGTCAATTCCGGAGCCTCCTCTACGACCTCGAAGAAGCCCCCGAGCACGCTCAATTAAACAATATTGTTGAGGAGAGAATCTCGGCCATCTTCCGTCTGCACGGAGCTGTTGATATGGAGCCACCTCTATTGGTGCCCTCTACTAACCCGGAGGAGAACCAGTCGCAGCCTACGTTTATTGATCGGCATGGCGTCATCATTTCGTTAGCCTAACAATGCGCTGGTACCTTTTGCCAGGCTGGCTGCAGCGGGGCGGTACGAAAAGAATCAAGCGTTTCCATATCACGAATATATACCGCCCGACGTAAGTCAACTCCCTAGCATCGAACCCGGGGTCCCGAGCTCATCGACTCTATAGTACTGTTCCTGGTCATCCCAAGGTCACGAAAGCTGCTGTTCTGGATATCATTACCCCGGACATCACGAGCGGCATGGTCGCAGCGGGAGCGGAGTTGATCATGCTTCTAAGTGATTGCCTACACAGCTTCCCCAATCTTGCGCAAAGCTACGAAATCCATATTTCCCATTCAAGAAGTGAGTATTTTTCCTCTTTCCCTTTTACTGCTCTAATATTAATCTTTTCTTCAAGTTACTGAGCTCGCACTCAGCCGCATTGCAGAGGAATTACGACCGTCCGTTATCGATATCATGAACCAGCACAAATCTTCGCCCTTCACAGAAGCGAGCAGCGTTGCTGAAGAAAGGACTCTTACGAAGTACTGCCGATGAGATAGAAGTCCTCGCTGAAATTGACGAAGATATCGATGGACTCCTAGGCGAAACTCGAGAAAATATCACCTTCCCTACTGACCGTTATGAAGCCGGCTGTCGAGGAGATCAAACAGAGTATCCAGTTTGCTACGTCTGCAGGTTTCGCTGATCCGATATACTTCCATCCTCTGATGTGGGGTGCGCACCATGTGCATTTCAAGGATGGGTTCCGTCTGGAGGTCGTGAGGCGAACGAGGCGACAGGACGTTCTTGCTGCTGCTGGTCGGTGAGTACTTCCGTTCTTTGACAGGATTCTGGATAGACGACTCAGCCTATGTAGATATGATAACCTGATCGCTCAATACTCTACTGGCAAACAGCAAACCGACCCAATATGCGCTTTCGCTGTCCAAATAGCGTTAGAGAAGATTACGGTTGCGCTGGCTGCGTTCCACAGCACTTCAGTGAAAGTCCTTATCAAGGAACAACGCTCGTTTGGCTTTTGGCGTCCACGCAGATGCGACGTCTACATCATGTCCGTTCCAACCTGGGTATCCTGCAGGACAGACTGGAGGTTGCGGCGTTGCTCTGGCAGAACAACATCAGCGCTGATATCATGTACGATGCCACTTTGGCTGAGACGGAGAGCGAAAGCCATACCGATTTGTGCTCCCGTGAAGGAATCTTGTACATCCATACATCATTGGTGAGATATTGGTAACTCATGGAAACTCCGGGCAGATTCGCATTGTACCCGAGGCCGCGGACGGCTCGCCGCGAACAGGCGGCGTTCAAGGTGAAGAGCATCCTGAAACGGACCGAGTATGAAGGTGCGGAGTGCGATGACTTCTGCCGCGTGATCTCGTATTCACTGAGGTTTTATAGTCTCTCGGCAGGATCTTGTCGGTTGGTTGCATCAGCAGATCGCGGAACAGACTCGTGTCGATTCGTCTACGTCGGGAGTTTCCGGTTATCCCGATACCTTGCAATCCACGCTCTCTGGCCGAACTAGCTCGGGCGGGAACGACGTTCAGCTGGTCCTCCCTGTTGACACGAAGAAACAACGAAAACATGTCAAGCAGATTCTGCTCGATAAAGGTGGGTGGCGAGGTGCACACAGACATGTACTTAGCCTATCTCTGATTATCGGCGCAACCAACAGCTTACGACCGAGGCGCCCACTTAAAGGCTGCGATACAAAATGGCATGCCGATGCTCGTGATCGACGTGCCCAGCACGGTCTTCGACAGTCTGGTGAGAAGCCCCAACTGGATCAACGACGAGGACGCGTGGAAAGCGCTCGTGGCACCTATGCCGGCTTTGCAAACAGCTTACGCGAATCAGGTGCGAGAAGCAGCAGCCAAGAGAAAGGCTGAAGGACACGCATTCATCATATTGTATGCTACACGAGAAGAACGGATTCAAGTACTCAGTTTAACATAATCCATCTGTATTACCACTCGACTATGGAACTCCTGATAGGTTTTTCAAGAGCGCTAGTCATGCGAGTGGCTATAATCATGTACCATTTGCAGACTATCCTACCAACATCCTTATCTTCGGTTTCCACATCGTCCTTGGCGACATCATATGTATGGGGGTTGTCGAGAACGTCGTTGACCTTTGTTAGATGGGAAAAGGACTAAAGTTGCCTGGTTTGGCTCGATGTGAAATCGGAGGCGTGAGTTACAAGCGAATTATTCCAGGTTTTAACGTGGTCCTTGAATTCCAAAAGCAGTCTCCGCCCGCGTTCATCGTACGAACAAAGGTCAACATCGAAGCGCATGTTGTACTTCCCCACGGCGGGCAGCGAGCGTGTGTGGGTGGTTCGAGTCTATACCCAGAGCAGGAGTGCGTCCCTATGAGCACTGCATGGGTTTCGGCCCGAGTGGTTATATCTTGTCTCATGTCGTGCATGCTTGAGACCGCGTTCAAGTGTAATCCTCCCGTCTCCGATATAGGTCTTACTTGTACAGGGAGTTATCTCTCGTGGATACTAGGAATCGTTGTAAACCTGCGATGGGACATGCATGCTTTGAGGTCGACCTTCACATTTACGAACTGTACCGTACAACTAGAGTCTCTCTTTGGTTGGCAACCAAACGTCGAGAAGAAACTTGGACGGATCCATGACAGGCACTATCATCAACACAACCAAGTTGCCGCGAATCCGATGAGGCATCATGCATTTGGGTGTTTGAAGCGGTCAGCTTACACGAACAGTAATGTTGTCGCGGCAACGATTTCGACCACTGGAAGGCGTCATCTTGCCTGGGATGGCCTGCCCTGCTGACAACGGGCGCGTCAGCAACATGAAGTTTTCATCATGCAGTCCTAAAGCACTTACGACTTCCGATCCTGTTCGCGTTGGACCAGCGCTAAATGAGGGCGCTATAGCGGCGGACAATTCCGGGTTCACTGATCTCGTCCACGACACGTTGAGGCTGCATGCCCTCCCCACCATTTGTAGTCGAGTGTTCTGCAAGTCCTGTCGCACACACACTCCTCCACTCTTCCACTCACCACCAAGTCTGGCTCTGTTATTGTTTACTCTCCCAACAATGTCGAACACTTCGAAAAAGTCTGTCGACCTGACTTCAAAGCCTACAATGTCGGTGTCAGGACACGAAGACATTATCAATGGAATAGCATACCTCCCTGGCGGAGAACAAGTCGTTACGTGCTCGGACGACAAGACCCTCAAAATATGGAACACGGAGAACGGCGAGCAAGAAGGGACATCGATAGAGCACAGCGGCTGGGTGTTGGGTCTCGCCATTACGAGAGATGGGAAGAGGATACTGAGCGGTGGAGAGGACCAGAGAATCAGGATGTGGGACATGGAGACGCAGGAGTGTATTGAAGAATGGGAGCGTGGCCCAGGCGGTATCTACTGCATTGCCATATCACCAGATGGTCAATTGGCTGCGAGTGGTGATTACGCAGGAAAGATCTTGATTAGGGAGATGACGGAGGGCGGTAAGATCAAACATTCTATGGATGGCGGAACCGATGTGAGCTCAGTTACCTTCTCTCCAAGCGGGGAAAAGCTGGCTTCCCGCAGTTTTGACAATAATAACGGAGTGCGAGTATTCGATGTCGAGAGTGGCGAACTCATCCTCGGTCCAATCGGTTATGGATACACCACCTCCATCATCTGGTCCCTCGATGGCGGTCAGCTCTTCTCGGCTCACAACGATGGCACAATCCGGTGTTGGAACTCCGAAAATGGTGAACTAATTGGAGAACCGTGGACGGATCATACTAGTACTCGCGCGGTGGTCTCTCTCTCGCTCTGTCCAGACGGCACGAAAATTGCCAGCGCATCACAGGATGGAACTGTTCGTTTCTGGGATGCACACTACTGGTGATTCCATCGATCAGCCACTACTGCATGAATCCGAGTTACACGCAGTTACTTTCTCCCCCTCTGGTGAATTTGTAGCAGTCGGAGAAGACAATGGAAAATTATCAATATGGCGTGTCCCTTGGTGGGTCGAAAGTCAAAAAAAGGTGATTATATTCGCGTGCAACCCATGTCTCCAACGCCATTCCTCACTTTGTTCGTAATCGCAGGTGTATGATTCTTTACTGGACGTGGGTTGCCTCAAACATCGTTTCGCACCTCCCATTCTGACCGTTGCCTGCCTCAGCTCCCGGCTGTGCCCGTTCCAAACGGTCTATTGAATGTCCATCTGCAAGATGAATTGGGCTTCTCTGGTGTAAGCATTACACACATGTTAAGTCGTGGTCTAAATTATGGTTAGTTACCCACCGGCGCGACCTCTCAACCCCTTGATCGCCACGCCAAGTCCACTGCAACACACGTCGTAACACGTGTTCACCGTCTCTGGCGTCGGCTTGTGGCTCGCGACTCGCCATCGTCTTCTACACAGCTAGAACTTCAGTCCATTTCGCAAGAGCACCGCTTCTGGAACTTTCCAACTCGCATTCCAGTAACCACGATAGCAACCAGTCCTGCAACAATTGTAGGTTGTTTAATCGGCTCCTAGGGTAGTTCTTTTGACATTTATCATTAACTCAGCGAGTCGCAGTTGCGAAGAGAACACGAAGGAAGAAGAATAAGAACAAGAAACCCCGAGATGCCTCAGAAGCTGCCATCACAACCTCAGACGCACGAAGGTGTGAACTGTCCTCGTTCTCATTTAGTGCACACAAGACGTCACTGAATACTTCTCGCGACTAGATCCATCAAGTGCGGAGGCAGGTCCCTCCTCACCACATGCAGAACCCTCAGGTTCTCCACCTGATGCTGGCCGTCTACTGCTCAAGCCGGCCCTTCCACTTCCTCTAGGCCCGCTCTCCGAAGTGCGTCCCTCCAGCTTCGTGCAATCTAACGCGGGCTCCGACGACAGCTGGGACGACCTGGACGGCTGTGGCAAGTGTCTCGACTATTTCTGTGGAGGCACACATCCAAACCGCGAAGCGATTCCGTCCATGGAAGAAGAAGTCACCTGCAGTGATTGAGGCTGAGCAGCGGCTAAAGGAAGCCAAGAGAATGGCAAATGCCCCGAGACGCCCACGCACAGCCGCACGCAGAAACGTCACGCGATCGAGGAAATACGCCGACGGCTCGACGATGAGGCTGCTGCGAGGCGGAAGGCGGAGGCAGAGAGGGATGGGCTGCAGACCGAGGTTAAGGAGTTGCGGGATATGATCCACAAGCCTCGTGAACCACGGCAACATCAGATGCACTCAGGTACACGCTCCTCTTTACAACCACTGCACTCGAACCGTCACTACTCATACTGGTACTCACTCATATGGGTTGTTGACTATGAAAGCAGGTCTGCGTCTTCGTTCGCAGAGCCCTCATCGAATGCTGCGAAAGGGCACGGTGTACATCCACCACATCACCACAGTTCACAATGGGACCTCGCGAAACCGATCTCCCACGCGTCCCCTGGCACTGACGAGGCATCCTCCGAGCTCATCGGGACAAGTCGGGTGGACGGGCCAATCCTCTAGGCAGTACCCTGCAACGCGAAGAGCATACCGAAGAGATCCACCAAGGCCTCGACAACGATGTTGTTGCCAGACACAACGCCGATCCGAAGGTGGATCGGCTGGAGAAAGAGGTCAAGGAGTTGCGGGATATTATCAGCCTCATGTCTCGTGAACCACTGGAACGTCAAAAGCACCCAGGTACGAGCCATCCTCTTCTCCATATACACTAGTCGTACTGGTGCTCATTCATCCATTTAGGCTTGTCGGTTGTGGAGGCAGGTCCTCGTCATCGTTGCAGACCCTCGTGCTCTACATCGAATCCTGGTCCATTCACTTCCCCATCCCGTTCCTCCACTTCCTCCAGTGATCCTGAACAGAGTTCATCTAACTTTGCGCGACTTTACCCGGACTACAAGCCACCTCGAAGAGCCTGAGTACCCCGAGCCGGCAAGGAGCGCGCACGTTCGCTGGATCCACCCTCAGCTGACTCATATGTTCCATGTTTTCCGTATCAATCCTGATTTGTTAGCTACTTCCACTGCATATTAGGATCTGTTTCAGCGACGGCAGTGATTTGAACAAGCTGTGTCCGTCACTACTACTATCTGAATGCCTACATGAAGAGGTATATATTATGCGCCGTGTTTGACATTGGACCTCCACGATACGCGACTATGCTCGTTCTTTCAAGCTGTTCTTCGCAAAATGTTGATGAGTGGAAATATAATGGACAGCGAACAAGTAATATACACAACGTTCCAATGGGTAACGATGCATGGCACGTGTTCTCTTGACAAGCTTGTCAGCTCGCCCTGGCTTTGCTCCCATTCTCCACCCACCCAATGTTGATTCCCAAAGTCGCGCATTCCGGACGAGTCGCAGACTACCATGCGGGATCCCGTCGCAGGGTCCGTCGAAGAAGGCGAGGATGGTGGCACAACCCTCAGGCCCCAGGCTTCATATTGTGGCATCGTGTAAATGTTACGTTTCTACTCTACCTATTGTACCATACACTGTCCGTGAACTTTTGTCGGTTTCTTTCCGCCCGTGAGCATTGGTTGGAGCGTCTGGGAAGAGAGACAGCGGTCTGTGATGCTCACCTTGGTTGTGGTATGCACGGATAGTAATCAAATCGTTAAAACGACCAGGCATTTCATCCGTGCCTCGATCAAGGTCAAAAATAGAGATTGGGCACCGGAAACTGATGACATACTTGAATTGGTAGACACCATATGCATATGCAACGTGACCGACCCGTCGATCTGACGGTGGACGGGAAAGAGGGTGATATCTCCACCCGCGCCCATCGTACGAACGGAGAACAAAATCGAACGCCTCATTGGACGAAGTTCAACTTCCCCATGGGCAGCGAGTGTATTCGGGTGGCTTGAGTCTGTGGACGTCCGAGTGGAGCGTGCGTCCCTGTGTGTTTGGTTCCACATGAGGCGATGCACTAAGACCTCTCGGCACTGCCTAGGGACTGCCGGGTTTGGGCCGGGTGACATGGTTACCTTTGTCTCGTGCTGTGCCCTGCTTCTTGATCGATGAGCGCTCTCGCTCGCACATGCCTTGAGACTCCGTTCAAGTGGAGTCCTCTCATCTCAGATAGAGACTGTGCTGGCAGGTCCTTTTGACTCACCTCACATCGGCGCTGGTTATACAGTGCAATTTCTACGACAGGCTAGGCTGTACATACTCCGCCCCCAATGATCAGCACGGAACAAGGTGATATATGTTCGTCGAAGATGTGGCATTGTGTGAGCTGTCGTCCAACTTGTACTCTTCCAGCCTCGAGCATCGGTGGCCTTGTTCCGTGCAGTATGAGGGTAAGTACGATATGATACTAGTATTCAAGAGTACTTACTTATACCGAGGTTATCTCTCATGAATAATTGGATTGGGTTGGTGACGTTGTGAACTGCGATGTTACACACAGGCTTTGAGGTCGACCTTCGGAGCAACCTTTTGAGGATGAGAGGAAGGAAGCGCTGTATTACACTGTTAGAGTCTAATGCGAAGAAGGCAAGACGCCCCTTGCTCTGATTGGCAACCAAGTGTCGAGAATAAACCCGGAGGGATCCATGACACGCACTGCCATGTGGCATGACCAAGCTGCGAATGACACGGGCATCAATGCATCACGCATCAGGTGTTTGAAGTAGTCAACTTACACGAACAGTAATGATAACTTCGCGGAAAGACTTCAAACCTCGGTGAGTCGGCAAGGCTGTATCTTGCCGGGCATGGACTGCCCTGCTCAAACTGGGCACGTCAGCAACTCGGAGTTGTCATCATACTGTCTTAAAGCACCTAAGACGAAGACTTCCGATCTTATTCGCGTTTGATCGGCGCTAAGTGGAAGGAGCTATAGCGACGGACACTGCCAGGTCATCGACCTTGTGCATGACACGTAGCATGCGTGCCGTCACCACCATTTGTAGTTGAGCATTCTGCAAGTCTCTCGCATACACACTCCTTCACGCAGCAAGTCTGGCCTCTGTCGATTTTACTCTTCCAACGATGTCGAACCCGTCGAAAAAATCTGTCGACCTGACTTCAAAGCCTCTAATGATGATATCGGCGCACGAAGACCCTATCCGTGGAATAGCATACCTCGGGGGTGAACGAGTCGTTACGTGCTCAAACGACAACACGGCCAAAATATGGAACATGGAGAATGGCGAGCAAGAAGGGACATCGATGGAGCACGATGGCTGGGTTCGTGGTCTCGCGGTAACGAGAGACGGGAAGAGGATACTGAGTGGGGGCGGGGATCAGAGAATTACAGTGTGGGATGTGGAGACGCAGGAGTATATTGAAGAATGGGAAAGTGGCCTTGGCAGCATCAAATGCATTGCCATATCACCAGATGGCCAATTGGCTGCCAGTGGTGGTCGCAAAGGTGAGATCCTGATTAGGGAGATGAAGGAAGGTGGTCAAATCAAACTTTCCATCGACGTCGGAAGCGATGTGACCTCACTCTGCTTCTCTCCAAACGGGAAGAAGCTTGCTTCCATCAGTTTCTACGATGAGTACGGAATGCGAATATTCGAGGTCGGGAGTGGCGAACTCATCCTTGGTCCAATGGGTTGTAAATTCACCCGCTCCGCCATCTGGTCACTCGATGGCAGTCGGCTCTTCTCGGCTCACGATGCCACAATCCGGTGTTGGAACTCCGAAAATGGCGGACTAATCGGAGAACCTTGGAAAGGGCACACCAACTTAGTGGCCTCGCTCTCGCTCTCCCCAGACGGCGCGAAAATTGCCAGCGCATCATTCGATGAAACTGTTCGTTTCTGGGATGCACACTCTGGTGACCCCATCGATCAGCCGCTACTGCATGAATCCCCGTTATTCGCAGTTACTTTCCACCCCTCCGGTGAATTTGTAGCAGCCGGAGAATACAACGGAAAATTGTCAATTTGGCGTGTTCCCTGGTGGGACGAAACTCAAAAAAAGGTGATTACCGCGTGCACCTATGTTCCAATGCTATTTCCTCACTGTGTTTGTAGTTCCAGGCCCACGAAACATTACTGGACGTGCGTTATCGCAAACGTCGTTTTGCATCTGCCATTCTGACTGTCGTCTGCCTTAGCTCCCAGCTGTGCCCACTCCCAAGCGTCCATTGAGTGTCCATGCGCAAGATGAAGTCGACTTCGTGATGTAGGCGTTACATATCTAAAGTCGTCGTGTGGTCTAACTCATGGTTGTGTAGTTGCCCACCGGCGCGACCTCTCGATCTGTTGGTCGCCCAGCACGGCTCGTAACACGCGTTCAGCGTCTCTGGCGTGGGTCAGTGGCTCGCGACTCGCCATCGTCTCCTACACACTCGCACTTCAGTCTATCTCGCAAGAGCGGCGCTTCTGGAGATCCCGCATTCCGGTAGCACCTGGTCGCCTCACAGAGGTAACATTTCTCCTTCACGTCGTCGCGTCATCGTCTGACATTCAAATGATTTACTCAGCGGGTCGTAGTCGCCAAGAGCCTGAGAAAACGCAGGAAGGAGAAGAACCACAAGTCTCATAAACCATCCCATCCCCAGAGGCAGACAGGTGCAGGCTCATCCCTTCTATATCCGATATCTAACCCAAGCTGTCACTCATACGTTCTCGCAATTAGATCCGTTAAACGCTGTGGCACGTCCCTCTTCATCCCGTGCTGAACCCGCACGCGGTCCATCCAAAGCCCGTCCGTCCGCTCCTCAAGCCCGTCCCTTCACTCCTTCTAAGCCCGCTCCGGAAGGACGTACTTCCAGCTTCGTACAATCTAACGCTGGCTCCGACGATAGCTGGGACGACATGGATGGCTGTGGCAAATGTCTTGACTATTTCTGTGGTGGCCCACATCCAGATCGCGAGCGATTCCGTCCATGGAGGAAGAAGTCACCTGCAGTGATTGAGGCTGAGCAGCGGCTAAGGGAGGCCAAGAGGATCGCAAATGTCACGACGAAAAAGCACGGTCGCATGGAGAAAGGTCACGCATCCCCTGACGAGGAAACTTTGGAGCACCTCGGGGACAGTCTGGTGCATGGGATCGCCCATCGACGTGATATCTTGCGGCTCCAAGAGCAGAATGAGGACATTCGCCAGAAGTTTGCCGAGGCAGTCGCTGCGAAACGGAAAGCAGAGGCGGAGAGGGATTACCTACTTGAGGATGGGGCTAGGGGGTTGCGGAACATCACCCACACGTCCCGTGAACCATGGGAACGTCGGATGCAGTCAGGTACGCACTCCACTGTACCATCCATTGCATTCGACGACCCATCACTAATCACACTGGTGTCATTCATCCGATTAGGTTCCTTGGTTGCGGGAGCAGGTACTTCGTCATCGATAGTAGAGCCATCATCCTCTACATCCAATGCTGGCAAAGGTCACCAGTATCACATTCGCCTTATCGCCACGATTCCCAATGGGACCATACCAAAGCCTCACACGGATCCCTGACGATGTTGATGCAAATTCCGAGTGCCTCGGGGACAACAGCCAGGTGGATGGAATCGAACCACAACGTGGTATCTTGCAGCTCCAAGAGCAGATTGAGGTGATCCACCGACACCTCCAGGAGGTCACCACTGCGAGGTGGCAGGCAGATGCGGAGATTCATAGGCTGCAGAAGGAGGTTAAGCACCTGGGAGATCTCAGCCACACGTCTCGTGAAGCACCTGAACGTCAAACGCGACCAGGTACGGACTTCTCTTTACCATCCAGCGCACTCGAGCAGTCACTGATCATACTGGTGCTCATTCATCCGATTAGGTTTGTCTGCTGTGGAGGGACGTCCCTCGTCATCGTTCGCAGAGCCCTCGTACTCTGTATCGAATCCCGGTCCATCCACGTCGGCGCGTTCCTCCACTCCTCCCAGCGATCCTGAAGGAAGTTGATCTTACCTCGCGTGATTTTACGTGGACTACGAGCCTGCTCCGAGCTGGCAAATAGTGCGAGGCTCACGTGTTCACTACGTTGGATGCATCCCGTTGCTGACTTGAGTGCTTTCACGTATTAGCTCTGATTGTTAGTTACTTCCGTTGCTTCGGAGAGTCTATATTCATGTTTTATTCGTGCCATACACAGTCCCATTTAGTCTACTATAGTCAGCCTGCAGGTTTCAATTGTCAATATTAAGATAGCCTGTCAGTGATTCGGATGTCCACTTCGAAGGTCCAGGCTTCCTCGTCATGCTCGACGATAGCAATGATGAATAAGCTACACCGGAATGCGGGGTCAACTTACACGAACAGTAATGATAACGTCGTGGAAACGACGGAAACCACTGGAAGCTTTCATCTTTTCTGGCATGGGCTGCCCTGCCGACACTGGGTGCGTCAGCAACACGGAGTGGTCATCATACAGTCTTAAAGCACCTATGAATTCCGACCAGCGCTAAATGATGGGTGCTATAGCTGCGGACACTGCCGGATCACTGACACTGGCGCATGACAAGTTGAAGCATGGGCGCCCTCACCACCACTTGCAGTTGAGTGTTCCGCAGGTCTCTTGCATACACACCCCTACACTCTTCCACTCACAAAGTCTGCCCTCTATCACTGTTCACTCTCCCAACGATGTCGGACACCTCGAAAAAGTCAGTCGACCTGACTTCAAAGCCTCTAATGATGATATCAGCGCACGAAGGTGCCATCTGGAGAACATCATACCTTCCTGGGGAAGAACGAGTCGTTACGTGCTCGCACGACCATAAGGTCAAAATATGGAACATGGAGAATGGCGAGCAAGAAGGGATGTCCATGGAGCACGATGGCGGGGTGTGGGGTCTTGCCATCACAAGAGACGGGACGAGGATACTGAGTGGTGGCGAGGATGGGAGAATCAGGATGTGGGACGTGGAGACACAGGAATGTATTGAAGAATGGGAAAGCGGCCCTGGCCGCATCCACTGCATTGCCACATCACTAGATGGTGAATTGGCTGCGAGTGGACATGGCGAAGGTAAGATCCTCATCAGGAAGATGAAGGAGGGCGGACAGGTGAAACATTCCATCGAGGTTGGAAGCCATGTGAATTCAGTCTGCTTCTCTCCAAGCGGGGAGAAGCTGGCTTCCATCAGTTTCGACGACGACGAGGGAATGCGATTATTCGATGTTGAGAGTGGCGAACTGATCCTCGGTCCAATGGGTTATAAATCCTCCCGCTCCGTCATCTGGTCCCTCGATGGCAGTCAGCTCTTTTCGGCTCACAACAGTGCCGGAATACGGTGTTGGAACTGCGAAAATGGTAAACTGATTGGGGAACCTTGGACGGGTCACACCAACTTCGTGACTTCCCTCTCACTCTCCCCAGACGGCACGAAAATTGCCAGCGCATCACTCGATAAAACTGTTCGTTTCTGGGATGCACACTCTGGTGACCCAATCGATCAGCCGCTACAGCATGAATACCATCTGTGGGCAGTTACTTTCTCCCCCGATGGTGAGTTTATAGCGGCTGGGGGACAAAACGGAAAATTATGCATATGGCGTGTTCCCTGGTGGGAGGAAAGTCAGAAGAAGGTGATTACTGCATGCACCTACATTCCAACGCCATTCCTCACTGCGTTTATAGTTGCAGGCCCATGAGACATTATTAGATGTACGTAATCCCAAACGTTTCGCGCCTACCGTTCTGACCATTGTCTGCCTTAGCTCCCGGCTGTGCCCGCTCCTGAGGGTCTATTGAGTGCTGGTGCCCAAGATGCGTTCGACTTCCGTGATGTAAGCGTTGCACATTTATAAAGTCGTCCTCGTGCGGTCTGACGCATGGTTGTAGTTACCCTCCGGCGCGACCTCTCGACCTCTTGGTCGCCCAGCACCGATTGTAGCGCGCATTCAGCGTTTCTGGCTTGCGCTAGTCGCCCCCCGGTTCCCGTCGTCTCCTACTGAACGAGCCACCGAGCTTCCTCAGCCTATTCCACAACATAGCCGTTCCTGGAAATCCCGACTTCGCATTCCGGTTACCAAGATAGCGACCAGTCCTGCAGCAAAGGTAGGATTGCTCATTCAGCTCGTCGGGTACTCTTTTGACCTTTATATCATTAACTCAGCGGGTTGCAGTTGGGGGGATTGAACGAAGGAAGAAGAACAAGCACAAGAAACGACGACACTCTCAGAAGCTGCCATCACGACCTCGAGATGCTCGCCGGTGCGAACCGTCCTCTTTCTCATTCACTGCTCATGACGTCACTAACAGTTCTCGCGATTAGATCCGTCAAATGCGAATGCAAATCCCTCCTCATTACACGCAGAACCCTTAGGTTCTCCATCCAACACTGGCCCATCTACTGCGCAAGCCGGTCCCACCATTTCCTTTAAGCCTGCTCCCACTGGACGTGCTTCCAGCTTCGTTCAATCTAACGTGGGATCCGACAACAGTTGGGACGACCTGCACCGCTGTGGCAAGTGTCTCGACTATGTCTGTGGCGGTCCACGTGCCAGACCGTGAGCGATTCCGTCCGTGGCGGAAGAAGTCGGCTACGGTAATTGAGCTTGAACAGCAGCAGAGAGGGGACAAGAGGAGGACCGGACACCCGCCGAAGAATCATGTTCTCATACAGAAAGTTCCTGGGTCCCCTGGCGCTGATCGGGCAACATTTGAGCCCCTGGAGACAGTCGGGTGGAAGGGGCCAATCCTCAACGGAATACCTTGAGGCTCCAATACCCGATTGAGGAGATCCACCGACAGCTTGACGAGGCAATTGCTGCGAAGCGGAAGGCCGAGGTGGAGAGGGACGAGCGGGAGAAGGAGGTCTATGAGTTGCGGGACATTATCAGCCATCAAACGCGTTCAGGTACGAACCGCCCCTTCCCGTTCATTGCAGTCGGGCCGTCATTAATAACATTGGCACTCATCCATCCGATTGGGTTTATTGGTTGTGGAAGCAGGTCCCTCTCCATCGTCCGCAGAACCCTCATCCTCTCCTTCCAATGCTGAGACAGACCACGGTGTACACCCACCCTGTCACCACAACCCCAAATGGGACCACACCAAGGCTTCCCCACACGCGCCCCTTGATGCTGATGAGGCAGCATCTCAGCATCTCGGGGACAGTCGGGTACACGGGGCCAATATTTCAGGTGGCACCCTGCAGTGCCAAGAGCAAACCGAGGAGATCTATCGACGGTTCGACGATGAGGCTACTGCGATGCAGAAGGCTGATGCGAAGCTGGCTCAGCTGGAGAAGCAGGTTAAGGAGTTGCGGGATATTATCGGCTTCATGTCTCGCGAACCACTGGAACACCGAACGCACCCAAGTACGACCATCCTCTTCGCCGTGTACTGCACTCAAGTGGACACTGATCGTACTGGTTCTCCTTCATCCATTTAGGTTTGTCGGTTGTCGAGGCAGGTCCATCGTCCTCGTTGATGGAGCTCTCATGCTCTACCTCGAATGCTGGTCCATCCACCTCGCTATCCCGACCCTCCAGTTCCTCTAACGATCCTGAAGTAAGTTCACCCAACTTTGCGCAAATTTACCTGAACTTAATCGATGCTGACGAGCAGATATGAATTTTTCACTGACCTTGTAACTGCCAGTGTGGACGAGCCACTGCGTCAATGAGCCTGAGTGAAGAAACGTGCAACGCATCTCACCGCGTTGGATTCACCGTGTTTCTGATCTCTGAGGCGTACTTCACGTCCTCTGTATCAACTCTGGCCTGTTAGTTACATCCGCTGCTTTGGACAAGACAATCTTTCTTCGTATTTCGTTTGCGCCATACCTCAATATTAATATCAATATGAGACTCGGCCCACGCTATTCGTGCGGCAGCGCCAGGAGATCCCAGGGCACCGGCAGGCTCGAGCTGCTCTCCGCGATTCGTGTGGCTTCTCCGGGTCCAGACCCTCGCTGCACATGCGGAGACAGATTTACAGCATGCAACAGAGCCGTTTCATCTTGGTAACGAATTGCGGACAGTGGTTCATGTGATGTTTCCTTTTCCCGTCAGGGGTATCTCCTATACGGAACATATTGTACAGTTGCTGGCTAATCTGTACTGTGAAGACAACATTCAAGTTCCAACTCGAAGGGAAGTGTGGCTCATATTCCCTTCCATCACAAGCTTGAATCGTTCTCCATAACCTTGGCGTAACCACCATGCCGTATGAAGCGGGATGGGCTGGAAGGAGGTAGAAGGGGAAACTCCTGGCCTTACGCAGATGTATAAAACCGTTGTGACTTGGAATACTAAGATGAGACGTGACAAGTAGTATCAGTACGTTTCTGTCCTGACACGATCGAGGCGACGCGAAGAGAACATGACATCCACATCTGGTTAACACCGGTGGGTGGTGCCCATTCTTCAAACAAAGCACAGAAGTTCAGCAAGATATATGAAGTCGAGCTGAACGCCAATCCTCTCAATCAGGGTTCTCGAACTCTGGTAGGTGCATACAACAGTCAAATGAATGCTCCAGCAGCTCCAGCGGCATTTGCGAGGCCTTGCATGATAGGTTGTGCGTCCGACTCGAGCCGTATCATCCACGGACATCGTCAGGTCCGAGGCTTTCCTGTTAGCACTCGTTTATTGAACCCACCGAGATAGACACAAGGAAATTGGCAACGTTGGCATCGAAAGCAGAGTGGTTGCGACATTGAAAGAGGGATCTAATACCACAGATGAGCTAGGTAGTTGTGCATTACCGTGAGAGGGCAGATGACGGATGACGGAGCTGACGGGACGGGACAAAGCTGCCGAGATGACGGAGGTGACGGATAACGGGGAAGGCTATCATAGCGAGCTTGGCACGACCGAACACTGAGGCTGAACGGGCGGCGATGTCGACAGCCCATAGTAGACGGGGGACTGATGATGGTGCGCTGGACCGGCGCTGAAATCAGCGGATGCACCATTACGTCGTCGGAAATCGTGTATCATCGCTATTTCTGCCGGAGACAAGATGTCTGCCAAAGGGAAACCAGCTTCCTGTGGTGGACACGGGGGGCACTTTAGAAGAAGGTCCTCCAACAGGGACAATCGTGTGCAGGTCACGGGTGCAGTTGACGACGAAGGTGCGCAAGATGTGGGGGGAGCGAGTGCGAGGGGAGACAGACCCGGCGACTGTGGAGACACGTGCGCCGACAGTGGAATAGGCAATCCGATTGAAGAGCGAGCCAGCCTAGCCACCCCGATGCTGCCTGGATGATTAGGTGGTGTTGTGGTGGTGGTGGTGGCAGGCTGGATCTGGGCCAGAGGGGAACTGCGTATCTGTACGATGCGCAGTTTGGTTTACAGATCGAAACATCTGAACAAGAACATGAACGCACAATGGGGTTGTTGTGAACCGAATCTCGGTATGGGCCATGTTCTGCATACACAAGATTGCCATCAGCAACCAAAAAGCAATCAGACAGTCGGTCAAAACGCACGGTGACAACAGCACAACATGTTGACAACTACCCTGCACAGAGAGGCTATGTGCTCATCACGCTGCTGCGAGGTACCACAAGCGTTAACTGCGGACGGTCGTCCCGCCTGTGGGTTGTGCTGCACCCCCTCCTTGTTCAGGATTCCTATATACTTTGTCATCGGCAGGCTACGAGTCGTGGCAGGAAGCTGCACGGAGCCATGTGATTGTCAGATCCTCCATGTGTAGCAAAGAAGTGGAGACATCATGCGTACATGATCCATCTGTCCGCATGCGACGCGTGTCGTTTTCACGCAGACTGGTGCTTGTGAGGCGAAACCCTCGTGGCGTCGCATGTGACTGATTCCCTGTCGGATTCTATGAAGTCGACCACGAAGTCGTGGGGTGGCATGACTTGCTAAGGCGGTAGATTGAAGTTTGGGGCCGAGGTTGGAAGTGTCGCCTGCGTTTGGACGATTTGGATCGGATTCTTTTTCCCCCCTCGTATCATTCCCAGTGAACTCTTCGGGGGTAGTAGCGAGCGGAGGCTTTCAACTAGTGTTAGCAAGGTCGTTGCGGTAAGAAGAAGCACTCTTACATCTAGGTGACATTCACCGTGTGCAGCGTGCTGAGGCTGTGATCGGGTCTGGCCAGAGGTAGATCAGAACGTCAGCAAGTACCAATGAGCAATATGTACACCCACCTTATCTTTTCCATCTGGCTTCTTGCGCGTGAATACGTTGCGGAGCTTGGACGCGCTCTCCTTCCGAGCGAGTGGGGCACAGTAGTTCGGTTGCTGGATAGGGAGTAGCTGTAGGAGGTGTATGAGAATGTAAGCGAAAGCCGAGAAAACACCACGAACCTTTGGCAGTGTGGGACTGAAGAAATCAGTGTACAGTGGGTCGTCAGCTCCTCCAAGAGGTACTACTGCAGGGTGCTGGAGGAATAGTAAGGACGGGTAATACACTATGGTGATGAAAGACTGACGTCCAGGAAGTCGCGTAGGGACGATGACTCGCTGGGACGCCTCTTCAATGCAGTTGCTCCCTCTGCGTTATCCTTTCCTGCCATATTCTTGTCCTTGTCGTCGTCCTTGGTACTTTGCGAGTCAGTGTGAGGCTGCAAATAATTTCGTGAGTTCGTCAGTGGAAATGAAGTTTTGGTGAATTTTCAATGTGCATACGTTGGAGAGCTGTTGTAAATCACGATTCGCTTCGTCGACCTACATGGAGATCCATGAGTTGACAGGTCACAGGTGGAACGTGAGCACGTACTGCATTGTTCAATGTCGTTGGTATGTTCTCAAGGTACGATGGAGGGATACTGCCTGTCAGGCTCCAGATGCGAACCGTGTTGTCCCTTCCCCCACTGACGAGATGACTCCGTCAGGTGAGATTGCCACAGAAATTACCTGGCTGCCGTGCTGAAGAGCGGGTCCGATTTCTTGTCGTGTAGTCGAGTCCCAGAGACGAATTGTGGTGTCCCATGATGCAGATGCAACGAATTTGCCGTTGTGTGAGACCGCGATGGAATAGACAGTGAGGTGGCCCTTCCATTTGACGAGTAGTGAACCAGTGCACGAATCAAAGACTTTGATCGAACCGCTCGAGCAGCCAGCGATGATTCGCTGGCCATCGGGTGTCCATGCAAGTGACAAGGCGCGCAATTTGATCGGTGGAGAACCAGTTCGCCGGAGTCGCTTTTCCAGATTCGCATGTCACTGAACAAGGCACAACTGGCGATCAAGCTACCATCCGGGGAAACGCGGACCGAGTAGACCGTGTTCGTGTGTCCTATGAGATTTGTGAGTCGTTCTCCCGTCGTCGTGTGCCATACAATCACTGTTTGTCATGCGATCCACTCACAACCCTCCCCGAATCTGGAGAGAAATCCAATGCCTGGACCATTCGATGCCCTCCAACTCGATCACCTTTTCGTGCGTCTTTGCATTCCAAATTGTGACCCCCTTTTCCCGCCCTCCAGTAGCTATCCATTGTCCATCGCTAGAAGCAGCGACTGCTAACACCCGATCACCCTCCTTCCTCACTGTTCCCATCTCACGACCGTCTTCTACCCTCCATGCTCGAATGCTGCCGTCGTCGGAGCCGCTGAGAACCTGGTTGCCATCGGGCAGAAACGCCATTGAGTTGATTGCATTTCTAGGACCAGTCATCACCAACAGCGGCACTGGGAGCCCGAGCTCTAACGCGCCAGTACATATTCCTCGCTGTAGCGTTGAGTCGATCCATGTCTACCTGCGATGCGATACAGGCGGCCTCTGAGGGTGTGTTACAGGATCTTACTTCGTTCGTCTCTTTAACCCACTACATAGCGGTATCCCTGGCTGCCATAACATCAAGTTCACAGCAACACAGCAAGCCAGGCCTGCGCAATCTCCTTGTGGCTTGGGCGTTAATCTGCATGAATCAATATACACGCCGAGCTATGCTAATTTAGCTAAGGTTTGGTACGTACTAGATTCTACAGCCCTCGGCACCGTGTCATCATCAGCGATGACCACAAATGTCAGAGCGCCTTGAAGAAGTCACGAAGATATGTCCGTAAGACGACAAATTGATCACAGCCAACCAACTGTGTTGAAAGCGTTTTTGCAATTCTCGGCGAGCGGGGGATGGCTGCTGGACATTGCAGCTGGCAGAAAGGCTGTGAACGTCTCACGATTATTCCATGACACTGATGACAGAGACGGCGTCGGGCCTGCTATACTTCACCTTATCCGCTTAAGGCATCTGTTGTCTATCCAGATACCATCGTCGTGCAGTTATCTTTCTGCGCCTGTCTCGTTCTGGAGGTTGCAGTGTCCATCTTTTCCGACGTGATACGTTACTAGCACGTGCAAACGTTACTCGTTACTTACCTACAGCCGTTTCACCACTAGGCCCCAGACGAGGTCGTCATGTGTCTACATAAACCTCACCCTGGTCAACTTACTCTCGGCAGCTGAAGATGTCACATCCGTACGCACGAAGTCAGCTCCCAAGGCACTCATCGCGATCGATATCGCTTCTATCAATATTGTCTTCTCGGCGTCGGAGCGACCAGCGTCTTACCGTTCAGCGTAAGTGCTTGGGTTCCGTGTAGTACGAAGGTAGTATAGTATAATGACTAGTAGCTGAGCTGAACTTACATCTGTGGGATCAGACCTACGTGATACATGATACAGGTCGCCGAACCGTTCATCACATAAGAAGTTACGAGCTTCCGAAGGTCGACCTTCGAAACGACTTCCGTAACATCGAATGTTCATAGACGTTCGGCTATCTGTATCAATTATCACGAGATCAGATCCACAGGACGGTAAGTCCACTCACTGCTCGCTTTGATTGGTAACCAGACGACGTCGGGATAACTTGAAACTGACGATCATGAAACGGTCTGCCGTGCAACACGGCCAAGCTGCGAATCAGATGAACATTATGCATTTGGGTGTTTGAGGTGGCCAACTTACATGAACAGTAATGATAATCTCGCGGAAACGATTTGAACCACTGGAAAAGCTTCATCCTGCCGGCTGCCCTTCTGACGTTGGGTGCAACACGAAGTGATCATCATGCGGTCTTAAAGGCACGTACCACTTCCGATCTTTATTTGCGTTTTAATTGGCACTAAATAGAGGGCACTATAGCGGTGGACACTGCCGCTAACTGACCCCATGCACGACACGTTGAGGCTGTGTGCCCTCACCACTATTTGTAGTCGAGTGCTCTGCTCTTACACTCTTTCGCTCACCAAGACTGGCCTCTGTCACTGTTTACTCTCCCAACGATGTCGAACACGTCGAAAAAGTCTGTCGACTTGACTTCAAAGCCCCAAATGATGATATCAGCGCACGGAGACATTATCTGGGGAATGACATACCTCCCTGGGGGAGAACGAGTCGTTACGTGCTCGGCGGACAGCAAGGTCAAGATATGGAACATGGAGAATGGCAAGCAAGAAGGGAAGTCCATGGAGCACGATGTCCGGGTGTTGGGGCTCACAAGCACAAGAGACGGGAAGAGGATACTGAGTGGCGGCGACGATCAGAGAATGAGGGTATGGGACGTGGAGACACAGGAGTGTATTGAAGAATGGGGAAGTGACATAGGCGGTATCAACTACATTGCCATATCACCCGATGGTCAATTGGCTGCGAGTGGTCATACAGGAGGTAAGATCCTGATTAGGGAGATGGCGGAGGGCGGTCAGATCAAACATTCCCTCGATGGTGGAGGCGCTGTGTTGTCGCTCTGCTTCTCTCCAAACGGGGAGAAGCTGGCTTCGTGCTGTTACCTTGACGCTGAGGGGATGCGAGTATTCGACGTCGAGAGTGGCGAACTTATTCTCGGGCCAATGGGCTATAAATTCACCCACTCCATCATCTGGTCCCTCGATGGCACTCAGCTCTTCTCGGCTCACAGCTTCTATGATGACAACGATTTCACAATCCGGTGTTGGAACTCCGAAAATGGTGAACTATCGAACTTGGACCGGTCACACCGGTCACGCCGGTGTAGTGACCTCCCTCTCGCTCTCCCCTGATGGCACGAAAATTACCAGCACATCATGGGATCGAACCGTTCGTTTCTGGGACGCACACACCGGTGATTCCATCGATCAGCCACTACTGCATGAATCCGAGTTATTCGCAGTTACTTTCTCTCTCTCTGGTGAATTTGTGGCAGCTGGAGAAGCCAGTGGAAAATTGTCAATATGGCGTGTTCCCTGGTGGGATGAGAGTCAACTAAAGGTGATTACCGCGTACACCTATATTCCAACACCGTTCCTCACTTCGTTCATAGTCGCAGGTGTATGATTCATTACTGGACGTGTGTTATCCCAAACGTTTAGCACCTGCCGTTCTGTCCCTCATCTGTCTTAGCTCCCAGCTCTGCCCGCTCCCAAGGGTCTATTGAATGACCATGCGCAAGATGAATTCGATTTCCGTGATGTAATGTTATACATACGTAGAGTCGTCATCGCGTGGTCTAACTCATGGCTGTAGTTACCCACCAGTGCAACCCCTCGGTCTCTTGGTCGCCCAGCACCAATCGTATCACGCGTTCAGCGTCTATGGCGTGGGCTAGTGGCTCGCGATTCGTCGTCATCTCCTACACAACCAGCCACCGAAGGTCGGCCTAATTCGCAAGGGCAGGCATTTCTGGAAATCCCCAGTCCGCACTCCGGTAGCAGCTGGTCGCCTCACAGAGGTAACATTCTTGTTCACGTCGTCGCGTCATCATCACCTGACAATCAAATGATTTATTCAGCGGGTCGTAGTCGCCAAGAGCCTCCGAAAGCGCAGGAAGGAGAAGAAACATCGCAAGTCTCATAAACCATCCCAAACTCAGAGGCAGACAGGTGCAGACTCACCCCTTCTATATCCATCATCTAACCCGAGCTGTCATTCATACTTTCTCGCGATTAGATCCGTCAAACGCGGTGGCAGGTCCTTCCTCATCCCACCCACAACCCTCGGGTGCTCCGTCCAAAGCTGGTCCATCTACTCCTCAAGCCGGCCTATCCACCCCCTCCAATCCCGCTCCCGAAGGGCGTGCTTCCAGCTTCGTACAATCTATCGCAGGCTCTGACGACAGCTGGGACGACATGGACGGCTGTGGCAAGTGTCTCGACTATTTCTGTGGTGGGCCACGTCCGGATCGCGAGCGATTCCGTCCCTGGAGGAAGAAGTCACCTGCAGTGATTGAGGCTGAGAAGCGGCTAAAGGAGGTCAAGAGGACTGCAAATGCTCCGACGAAGAAGCACGGTCGCACGCAGAAAGGTCACGCGTCCCCTGACGAGGCAACATTTGGGCACCTCGGGGACAGTCGGGTGGACAGAGCCGCACCTCGATGTGATATCTTGCAGCTCCAAGAGCAGAACGAAGAGATTCGCCGGCAGCTTGACGAAGCAGTTGCTGCGAAACGGATAGCAGAGGCGGAGAGGGACTACCTTCTTGAGAAGGGGGCTAGGGGGTTGCGGAATACCATCCATTCGTCCCAGGAACCACTGGAACTTCAGATGCACTCAGGTACACACTCCATTTTACTATCCACTGCACTCGGCCTGTCACTAATCACACTGGTGTTCATACATACGATTAGGTTTCTCGGATGCGGGAGCAGGCACCTCGTCATCGTTCGCCGAGCGCATCATCCTCTGCATCGAATACTGGCAAAGATAACTGTGCATATATCCGCCATATCACCATGACTCCCAGGGTGACCACACCAAAGCCTCACATACGTCCCCTGACGGTGACGAGACAACTTCTGAGCACCTCGGGGACAACAGCCAGGTGGATGGGGTCGATCTCCAGCGTGATGTCTTCCAGCTCCAAGAGCAGATCGAGGTGATCCACCGACAACTCCACGAGTCAGCTGCTGGGAGGCGGAAGGCAGATGCGGAGATAGATAGGCTGCAGAAGGAGGTTGGCGAGTTGCGAGACGTCAGCCGCACGTCCCGTGAACCACCGCAGCGTCAAATGCAACAAGGTACGGACTCCTTTTTAGCACCCATTGCACTCCCGTCACTGATGACACGGTGCGCATTCATCCGATTAGGTTTGTCTGTTGTGGAGGCGGGTCCCTTATCGACGTTCGCAGAGCCCTCGTGCTCTACATCGAATGCTAGTCCATCCACTCCCCCATCCCGTTCCTCCACTTCCTCCAGCGATCCAGAAGGGAGTTGATCTAACTTCGTGCGATTTTACGCGGACTACGAGCCACTTCGATGAACCCGAGTAGTCCGAGTAGTCCGAGCCGGCAAAGAGTGTGAGGCGCACGTATTCACCACGTTGGATTCATCCGTTGCTGATCTGAATGCTTTCACGAATCAACTCTGACTTGTTCGTAACTTCCGCTGCTTCTGAAATCTCTGTATTCGTGTTTGTTCGTGCCATATACCGACCCACTGAGTACATACCACTGCATACTACTATACTCAGTCCTGCAGGTTTCAACTGTCAATATTTACTATCCTCTTACAGTGATTTGGATGACCACTTGGAAGGTCCAGCTGCACCACATGCTGACGACAGCAGTGATGAACAAACTGTACTGGAATGCGGGGTATATATGGTATCTGATTGACACTAGTAGTGGCATGCGATACACGACACTGCGACGAACGCGACTAGAATAATATTGATATGAGACTGTCCAAGTGCTAGTGGATGATTGTACAACTTGAAGTGCCAAATCCAGGAATTAAAAAAATTAAAAGAATTGCTACAAGGCAAAGGGATCATTCGCCATAACGAGGTCACTCAGGAAACCAACGTCCCACTCGCGGTCACCTCGGAATCGCGAGCTGCACCTTTTCCTGTCATCTGTGACTTATACCTCAAGAATGATATCGCCGATTCTGCAGAAAGACGAAGTTCGGGACGTTGCTCCCAGAGACTGCCGATGAACTCCCACATGTCATCATCCAGCCCAAGCTTCTGGATCCGCTCCTCATTGGGACGCGGCGGTCTCTGACCATACGAAGGTACTGGCTGCACGCTTTGCCAGTGCTCGCGAAGGGAGCAGCACCAGTATACACCTGCAGATGCTACGTTAATGCTCTCTGCTTGCAGCGATGGCAGTTATTTACCTCATAAGCGATGCACCCGAAGGCGAACATGTCGCATCGACGTAGATCAATCTGCGGTAAGAGACTTGGATCATCCCTGGCTTCGATGAGTTCAGGCGCCATGTATCCGTGAGTACCAGAAACAACGTGAGTGGTTGTGGACATCGCGGCCTGCGTATCATGAGCGGTGGCAAGGCCAAAGTCTGCGAGACAGGCTCGCCCAGAAACCGTCACGAATATGTTTAACTGATCTGTTGCTGAGCGTCTGCCTTCGTGCCTAGGACCAAAAGGAACGTACGCCTTTAAGATCTAGAGCTCCCTTCTTAAATACGCGGAATACGAGCCTCCCGAAGACGCACGCGAGCTCACTTGCATGGTATGCAAGTACTCCAGACCACTTGCGATGTCGACGAGCTAAGAAAAGTCAGTTAATCAGCACAACACCTCATTAACGAGCCATACTAACCAGGGGCAAGCGTAGTACATCCGGATTTTTCTTTAAGTACTTGGACAAGTCACCGTTCTCCATCCATGGAGAGACCAGACAAGTCCTTGGTAAGCCATCGTGGATACTGACCACGCCGTAAAACGGAAGGCAGTTGATGTGAGCTACGTTTCGCCACACAACAGCTTCTTGGCAGAAATCCTGGGTTCAACGAGTTCCTGAAACTGTTCCATCGTAAAATGATATTCTTGCCTTCAAATATTGATCAGCTGTACGTGCTGCTCCCTGTAACTCCTTCAGAGCGACAACCCTCCCCATTAGGTTTCCCTGGAATATAGCACCAGACCCGCCTTTGTGATTGGTGGGAGTGCAGGTATCGATTCCTGTAATTCTCAATGAGTGCGGATGGAGCCGAGACTTTTGGGATAAGCGGATCACCGCATCCAAGAATCGACGTCGGTACCAGCTATCGAGGTCCTTAGACTTGAGGTCGAGCAGCTAGATACCGAGTCAGCTGTTACAGAGGATGTGTGAAGCGGTAGGCATACCGCCTGGAGCAAATCTATCATAGACTGGGCTTGATCTTTTTTAATGGAATAAAATGACTTCACACGACTTTTGTCTGTGGCATAGATGACTGCCAAGGCACCCAAGTTGTGGATGTCCAACGTATGGACCCTCCGAGTCGCACCATCCAGAAGTTCGTCGTTGCATCTGTGGTAGTCGACTGGGGACTTGGACAAGATTAGACAAAGAGACAAAAACATCGAACGTGTTACCTTCTCCAAAAGGCGCGTCAAGCCTTTCTTGATCACCCTTCTCCTTTGCTGATCCATCCTTGTACCTTCTGCCGGAAGGAATCTAACAAGCTTCGACCAGAGTCGATGACATTGCTCGCAGTAACACATCGACACATACCTCAGTTTCAAGTTTTCTGGCGCGCATAACTTCAGGTGCGTGAAGACAAAAACACTCAAAGCCTACGAGTTCGATGAGATCAGGAGAAAACATGGAATGCGTCACGGAAAAGATCCTCACGGGGAACACCTGCAGATTCCGAACAAGCTCATAGCACTCGTCTCGATCCCTACTCCTCAAGCCCTTGAAATTGAGAATAAGTTGCTGGATTTCGTACTTCGTCGACTTCCGAAGCGATTGAGCAGTGGTTTGAGGCTGATCAGACCGATCAACACGAAATGAGGAAACATCCTCGGTAGTGATGTATGGGCAACTGGTGGCCGGGCCAAATCTCTGTCCTTCCATGCTGCAAATAGAGTGCTCTGTTGGGCGCTGTCACGGCGCCCATATCCGGTAGAGTATTGATCTACAGTATGCCAATGGCCAAGGGAGGGGCGGGATGTATTCGGTCAGCGGAAGTGCGTGGCAGTACATTGATAGTAAGGTGCTGAGGGTAGTGTGCTTGTGCTTGGGATGGAGGTTCACGGTCACTCTGATGGGTAACACCACAATGGGCTCGGGATAGTGTGCATGTGTTTGAGATTGGGGTTCACGGTCACTCGGATGGGTAACACCACAATGGGCTCGGGTAGTGTGCATGTGTTTGGGATTGAGGTTCACGGTCACTCGGATGGGATACCACCACAATGGGCTCGGGGTAGTGTGCATGTGTTTGAGATTGGCGTTCATAGTCATGATCGGGATAGGGTTGATTTGCAGAGTATGATTTTGAACGGGATCGCGAAGGCCGAGGTGAGGGTTGTTTGGAAGACCGCTTGTCCCCGTCAAGAGCGTTTGAGCGAGATGGTGGTGATCTGGTGGTACGGTTGTCTGGCTCATCGTCAAATGAGCGATCTCGGAGGGTGGGTGAAAGCTTAAACGGGCTGGAATAAGAACGGGAGTGCTGATATGTGTCTGAGATCCAGTTTGATACCCTAGTTCGTCGAGCCAGATCCTGCTCGTAGGCGTCAAGGGAGTAGTAGTATCCTGTCATGTGGGCCCGGGGACTGTGCAGGGGTTTGATGGAATGCGAGCTGTTATAAGTAGAGAAAGTGTTGACAGGAGAGGCAATACTGATTGATGGGTAGAGCGTCACGCCTGGCAAAGGCAGTGCTATATGTGTGTGTTTGACTAGGAAGGCGTCAATAGAATACACTGAGAAGGTTGAAAGAGGAAGAGGAAAGCCGAAAGCGTGATCACAAAAGAGCAAGTACCCAATCAATACGGCTCATGAGGCGAAAGGGCGCAGTGGTGGGATCAGTGGGGAGGCAACAGCTGGACTGGGCAGGTTCTTATAACGTCTGCTGCCAATTCCTGTAGCAGTGTAACTGACTCTCACAGCCACACTGTTATCCAAGAACAAAGTTTCCGTCTGAACGGTGGAAAACACTCAGTTCTTATATCAGAAGGATAGAACGTGAATGAGTGTGTGGGGATTCAATCTTCTGCACAGAGGGAGAAGTTGATACATAGTACAGGAACCAGATATATATGAACGAGATATGAACGGAACCAAATACAGGAATGCGGAGGTAAATAAGTACCGTAAATGAAAAGGAGGGGACCAATGAAGTTCGTTGTTGGGCATGATCTACAAAGGTACAGTCGCATGGCAGTGTATGATCGTGGTAATGTTCTAACTCTCACGGTCCGACTCCCAATCCAATCACTTACCGTGACTCGCCCTGCCAATTCAGAGATCCTATCATTGCTTCAGAGTTTTTAGCATAGACTAGTTGCTCCCCTCTTGGCGTCGTCGCCTACACAACGAGCCACGGAACGTCAGCCTGCTTTACAAGAGCGCCGCTTCTGGCAGTAACCAAGATAGCAACCAGTCCTGCTATAACTTGTAAGGTTGTTCAATCAGCTCGTCGGGTAGGCTTTTGACATTTATGATTAACTCAGCGAGTCGCAGTTGCGAAGCCAACACAGTGGAAGAAGATCAAGATCAAGAAACCCCAAGAGTCTCAGAAGCTGCATCAAAACTTCAGACGCACGAGGGTGTGAACCGTCCTCTTTCTCATTCAGTGCACACAAGGCACCACTAATACTTAATGCGGTGGCGGGTCCCTCCTCATCCCATGCAGACCCTCAGGTTTTCCACCTAATACTGGTCGGTCTACTGCTCAAGCCAGCCCTTCCACTCCCTCTAAGCCTGCTCCTGAAGCGCGTCCCTCCAGCTTCGTACAATCCAATGCGGGCTCCCATGAAAGCTGGGACGGAATGGATGGCTGTGGCAAGCGTCTCCACTATTTCTGTGGCGGCCCACATCAAACTGCGAGCGCTTACGTCCATGGAAAAAGAAGTCACCTGCAGTGATTGAGGCTGAACAGCGGCTAAAGGAGGCAAAGAGGATGACAAATGCCCCGAGACTCCCGCTGCACGGTCGCACGCAGAAACGTCACGCAATCGAAGAGATCCGCTAACGATGATGAGGCTGCTGCGAGGCAGAAGGCGGAGGCGGAGAGGAATGGGCTGCAGACCAAGGTTAATGAGTTGCAGGGTATGATCCACAAGCCCGTGAAGCACTGCGACATCAGATACATTCAGGTACACACTCCTCTTTACCATCCACTGTACTCGAACCGTCACTACTCATACTGGTACTCATTCACTCACATAGGTTCGTTGACTATGAAAGCGGGTCCTTCGCCTTCATTCTTAGAGCCGTCATCGAATGCTGTGAAAGGTCACAGAGTACGTCCACCACATCACCACAATTCCAAATGGGGCCCCACGAAAGCGACCTCCCACACGTCACCTGACACTGATGAGGGAACTTCCGAGCGCATCGGGGGAAGTTCGATGGGCGGGTCCAATCCTCTAGGTGGTACCTTGCAGCGCCAAGAGCACACCGAAGAGATCCACCGAGGGCTCTACGACGAGGCTGTTGCGAGACAGATCGCAGAGCAGACCCTATGATGTCGATTCGTCTACATCGGCAGCTTCTGGTTATCCCGACATCTTGCAACACACGCTCTCTGGCCGAACTAGTCCGAGCGGGAACGATGTCCAGCTGGTTCTCCCTGTTGACATGAAGAAACAATGAAAACATGTCAAGAAGATTCTGCTCGATACAGGTGAGCGGTGAGGTGTACAAAGACATGTACTCGGCCTATTTCTGATTATCTGCACAACCAACAGCCCACCACCGAGGCGCCCACCTGAGGCTGCGATACAAAACGGCATGCCGATCATTGTGATCGACGTGCCCAGCACGGTCTTCGACAGTCTAGTGAGAAGTTCCCAACGGGGTCAACGACGAGGACGCGTGAAAAGCGCTTGTGGCATCTATGCTGGCTTTGCAAACAGCTTAAGTGAATCAGTGGCGAGAAGCGTTAGCCAAGAGAAAGGCTGAAGGACACGCATCCATCGTATTGTATGCTACACGAGAGGAGCGGATTCAAGTACTCAGATTAACATAACCTACCTGTATCTCTACTCGACCGTGGAACTCTTGATAGGTTCTCAAGAGCGCTAATCATTCGGGTGGCTGTAATCTTGGTGCATCGCTGAGGTCATGCGCAGACTATCCAGTCAACGTCCTTATCTTCGATGCCCACATCGCCCTTGGCGACGTCGTACGTATGGGAGCTGTGAAGAACGTCGCTAACGACTTGTTAGACGAGAAGACGGTTAAAGTGGCCCAATTTGTGCTCGACGTGAGAATTTTCGGGTATCGCGATCATTGAATTCCAAAGGCAGACTCAGATGCTAACGAGTGAGAATCAGTAAGGACCGGAGTTGCAGATATATTGCAGGACTTGCTCACCGGCTGATGACTAATAAATCTGGGGCACGACCGCAACAACGAAGTTCCGAGCGGTTGCTTTGATATACAACCGGTAGACAGCGTCGGAGAGTGCTGCAACCAGGGAATCAAGGTCGTTCCACAGAGTTCAGCCATGATCATGGATGGCCAGAAACAAAACTTGCAGCAAAAAAATTGTGATTTAGGTTCTTAGATAGCCGAAATCCAGTCTGTTCGCACCATAGGTGGCTTCTTCAGATTTCGGGGTCGCATTCTTGGGGAAACGGTCAAAAGACTGGGCCAGCCATCCATCCAGATAACCTCCGGTGGTTGCATCCGAGAAGTAAAGTTATGAATCGAGCATTGGGGGCCTCGTTCCGTGCAGCATCGGGACAATATCAGTATTGAAGGGTACTTAACCGTACCGGGCCTTGACCAGGGATTACCCCTCGTGGATAATTGGATTAGAGTTTTGCGAACCTACGATGTTACAAGCAGGCTTTGAGGTCGACCTTCGGAACGACCTTTGGAGTGTGATGAGGAAGGACATGCCGTACTGTACAGCTAGGGTCTAATGCGCAGAAGGTAAGATGCTCCTCGCTTTGATTTGCAACCAAACGTCGAGAATAAACTTACAGGGTCCTTGACACGCTCTGGTGTGCGACACGATCACGCTGCGAATCCGATTAGCATTCTGCATTTGGATGTTTGAAGTGGTCAACTTACATGAAGCTGGACGTCCCTTCTCGGCAGCCACCGCACGGGAGTAATGACAATGTCGTGGAAACGACGTCAACCCCTGGAAAAGCTTCATTGTCATACAACCTTAAAGCACCTACAACTTCCGATATCATTCGCATTCAAATGAAAGCGCTATAGCGGCGGACACTGCCGTGTCACTGACACTCGTGCACATGTTGAAGCGTGGGTGCCCTCACCACCATTTGCAGTTGAGCTTTCCACAAGTCTCTCCCATACACACTCTTTTACTCGCCTAGTCTGGTCTCTGTCGCTGTCGACCCTCCCAACGATGTCGAACGCGTCGAAAAAGTCAGTCGACCTGATTTCAGAGCCTCTAATGATAATATCAGCGCACAAAACCACTATCCATGGAGTAGCATACCTCCCTGGGGGAGAACGAGTCGTTACGTGCTCGGCTGACAACACGATTAAATTGTGGAACATGGAGAATGGCAAGCAAGAAGGGACGACGATGGAGCACGATGGCCAGGTGTTGGGTCTCGCAATCACGAGCGATGGGAAGAGGATACTGAGCGGTATCAATGATGAGAGAATCAGGGTGTGGGATATGGAAATGCAGGAGCGTATTGAAGAATGGGAAAGTGGCCCAGGCCATATCAACTTCATTGCCATATCACCGGATGGTCGATTGGCTGCGAGTGGTGATGACCAAGGTAAGATCCTCATTAGGGAGATTAACGAGGTGTTAGAATTTCAGGCGGGGGGACGACGAAGGGAGACGAGTGCAGATTCCGTGGGTATTCCTTTGCAAACGCACGGGGTACATCGGACTGTAACTACGAGTATTTAAGCAAAAAGGAACAATAAAATATCAAATATGTGGATGACAATGCATGTCAAAGTGAAACCGGCCGATGTCAGAATCATTCGGTCGCACGCGGGAACGCAATTTCAACACGAGGGCGGTCACATCAAACATTCCATGGAGGGCGGAAACGATGTGGAGTCACTCTGCTTCTCTCCAAGCGGGGAGAAGCTCAGGCTCCTTCACACCGTCACTGTTCGTGTGAGGGGCGATCTGCTAGTAGGGGCGATCTGCTAGGGAGCGTGGACTTAGCAGAATTTGAGTGGTAGTGATAATTTTAGAACCCATGTGCTAATTCAAACACCGCCCAACTTTAATCCCCCTCACACTCACAGCGACGGCTGCAAGCAAACATCCTCAGCCACAGTGGCTGAGACGGCGGACAATCAAAAAAATTGACATGCACCGAAATTAGGGTTAAGTTTTTAAGTGAATACATCTAATATAACGACTTCCAAATTCAATTGTCGGTCGAATCGTCCCACCTTCGGCCTACTCAACCGTCTGTGCTGGATGCATGGCAGCATTGCCTCCTAATCAAGCGCGCTGTGCGTCATTGATCCCATCCATGTCCGACATCCGAACTCGCACCGAAGAGGTCTTCCATGTCCGACCATGTCTATGGCAGCTGAAGGTTGCAGAAGCTCTGTTGAAGGGAGACCGGGATGTGCTTTGCGTTGCTGCAACTGGGATGGGAAAAACACTAACCTTTTGGATGCCTCTCCTGTTCCGAGCGGATGGTATCCAGGTTATAGTGACACCCCTAAATATGCTTGGCAAGCAGAACGCGGCATCACTTGCAAGGGCTGGCATACGAGCAATAGCTATAAATTCTGAGACAGCGACACCGACCAACTTCTATGTGAGCTTCTAGTCAAATCAATAAGAAACTTTCGAGTCTCACCTCTTGAATGCATAGGCTATCAGTAATTTTCACTACCGAGCGATAATAATCAGCCCCGAACAAATGATGAAGCCAGGTGGAGACTTCGAACGTCTACTGAAGGACCAGCTATTTGTATCGCACCTCATCAGTATTGTAATTGATGAAGCGCATTGCCTTACTGAATGGGGGGACTTTCGTCCTGAATACCGGGAACTTGGCCGGCTGCGCTATGTCCTTCCACCTTCCATATCTCTCCTGGTCACCTCGGCGACACTTACAAAGTCTACCATCACTGATATTACCCGACTTCTCCACATGCATAAGGACAAGACCCTTGTTATTCACCGCTCAAGCGATCGTCCTAACATCAAGATCGGCATCAGAAAGATCAAATACCCTCTCAATACCTACAGTGACCTTGCATTTTTAATCCCGGCTGGCTTTAAGGTCGGCGATCCCCCTCCGCCAAAGTTCCTAATTTTCTTTGATGATATACCCGACTCAATCAATGCCACGTTCTCGCTGCGTAAACGCCTGCCTCCCGAGCTGCGAGACAAGATCAAATGGTTTAATGCGGATATGTCACCTACCTTTAAGGACGCCGAGCTAGAAAATTTGATCAACAGCGACACATGGGGTCTTTGCACTACAACGTCTTTTGGCATGGTCAGTGTACTGGAATACATGCATGATTTGCGACTCACTTACGATATGTAGGGTATGGACGTTCCCGACATACGGCTGGTTATCCAATGGCGGGCAAATTGTAAAGTTGCTGCTCTATGGCAACGATTCGGCCGTGCTGTAAGAGACAAATCTCTTAGCGGAACCGTGCTGTTGTTCGCTGAAAAGGAGCATTTTGACGATGAACGTGCTGCAAAGGCTAAAAGAAAAGGGCAGAGGCAACAAATGGGTAAGAGAAAGAGAAAAGATGCAGGCTTACCTGATGTGTTACGTCCGAAGAAACGCCTGGAGCGAGAGCCATCAGAAGCGGCCATGCCAGTCGATGCTTCTCTTGGCAGTGACCAAAACGCAGTGGAGGAACTGTTAACAGATGATGAGATTGATACAGATGCTGACGAGGTAACCATGAGCGTTCCACTGGCACAAAGGTCTTCAGATGCTACGTCTCTGGACGCCAGCTTAGAAGTGTTGTTGGAGGCATTGAAGACAGGTGAGAATGGTAACGAGAAAGAAGGTCTGCCTGGGAAGCGGCGGCGGAAGAAGGAACTGGATCTAGGCATCGACTATCTGATCAATGCTGCAAACCGTGCAGGACTGATGTGTCGTAGGAAGGTGTTTGACGTCTGTTTTGATAATAGTACAGCTGGTGGGTGGGAACTTCTATTATGTAGTAATTTTAACTGACTTCGCTCGCAGAATCTGACCACCTACTGTGCAACTCAAACATTGCAGAAGGGTGTGCTCGGTGTTATATCCCCACACCAACTGTCTGCTGCGATCTTCACAATCCTCAAGATTTCTCTTCATTTTCCTTCATGCAGTCTAAGCCACCTGCTCAACCGCAGCGCTCACGCCTGCCAAAGTACACTCGCGAACAGTCTGACTACAATCTTCACGAGGCGCTGCAAGACTGGCGCGAGGACAAAACAACAGCTGTTTTTGGCTGGGCTGCTCTCAACGACCTCGGATCCTCACTCATCATGACAAATGCCCTGCTGGACCGCATCATCGATTGCGCTCATCACCGCAAGATTCATACCGTACAAGACCTCAGGAAGGAGACCAGCTGGACAGACAGCGAAAAATATGGTGAAGAAGTCATTGCCATCATCCGACAACATGCGGCTCCCCTTCCATCTCCATTCAATACCGTCCCACTTAGATCCGGCACAGGCCTCCTTACTGCTGCAAATACACCCACGCCGTCTCGCACTTACACCATCTGTCCTCAACCCTCGACATCAATCAATTCTCCAAGCACGTCTGATGCTACTAGTATTGGCAACCGCCTGCCGTCAGTTCAGAAGCGGCGTGTCACATGTGGCAACTGTGGACAAGAAGGACACAATGGTGCGTCATTAGCGTACTCAATTTCAAGTAATGTAACTTATAATTAATTAGCTCGCAATCGTGCCTGTCCAAGACATCCATCGCATACCACCAACACGGACTTGGCGAACAAAGAGAATGTATGTCCTTCGTTTATGTCAAGTACATGCGCTGCCATTTATTTGACCAGTCTACTAGTTAACGACTACATTAACTCCATAATAATGTCTTCCAATTCCGCCCGGTCATCACCTTCATTCTCGTTCCCCCCTTCCCCTCCTCCAGGTGCCGCTTTTGCCATCATCTGACATCCTTTGTTGTTCATGTCTGCGATTTCATGTCGAGTTTTTCGCCCTATCCTTACTACATGGGGCGAGTTTAATACAAACCGTTCGAGTATTTTGCTGAATGTCTTTGTCATATCCGGGTCGCTACAGGTTTGTCGTAAGGTGGGTATGCTCAAAGGTTTGTTGTACCATCCCCTGGATGTTACGGTACACTTGGACAAGTGGAGACTCAAGCAGAATCCGCTGAACAGTGTGGTTTGATCCCTTCCCTCCATTCCATTCTTGACCTGTTGGAGATATCAAATTGTTATGAACAGTCCGAGCGCTCGTGGTAAGTCAAGTTCACACACCTTCGTAAAAAGATTGTTGAGCTCAACGCACCAGTCTACAGCACGCCACTTCATTACTTTACCCGTTGGATTCACAAGAATGTGGTATCGAATAGCTCGCCTGAAAAATCAAGCAGTACTAAGTTGGCAGCGGGCATATGAAAATCAACCTCACGTACTTGAGTCCAGGAGGATAGAGGAAGTGAACATTAAGAAGAAAGTTTGTCATGTGAGTCGCATATTTATGCTTTCCAACCGCCTTGAGTATCGGAATCCAGCTGACAATGCATGTCTCGACACGGCCAATATCACCACAGTTCATGGCGTATGACAATTCCTCGTACAACAAGAAATATTTGTTCAAGAGCAACGCATTCTCGAACTGTACGTCACGCATTGTCTCTTGCTTTGCACGCATACGCTCCAGCCTATGGGTCGCAACGTATGTGTGGACCATTTCATGCACCATCTCTCTCAGGTCTTCCAGTGGTGGCTCGGACTTCGCAAAGGTTTCCAGGTCAACAATCTGCGGATCTTTGCTTTTAACAAATACTCTCCAGCAGTCAAGCCGTCGGCAGGTTCCCGCGTGTCCAATCAACTGATGCATGCGCCGAAAACCAGGTTTCGAGCCCACGATCCCAGTTTCTTTGGGCCGTAGCTGTGCAACGTCTCGCATGAGGCTTGTTTCATCCTCTCGCGATGCTAGCGGATGAATGAAGCACCGCCATATAGCATCAGCACACGCCATTTTCAGGTGGAACAATCCAGGTATGAAGATGACGTGCTGAAACCGATCCAATGGCATTGATTCGATTGACCGTCGCAGTTGAGCTGCTTGGAGCCGCTCGCCAGTTCCCAGATCGCCATGCACCAAAACAACGTATGGAGAGATGTTCGGTGAGTCGCTCTCTGAGTCTAATGTAGTGCCGCAGTCGGTAATCCCTCCTTGTTCCAGCAGGTCGATGACAGCACGGATATTGCCACTGACAGTAGAGTTATTGATGTCCATGGCTCGCGCAGCAAAGATTGGTGTTTTGGCGAGTGGAATCTGCTCAATGGTACAAGGCAGCTGTATGGAAGACTTGAACTGACGAAAGTATTCTGGTCCATGCATACAGAGATCGTTCAGGAACAACCAGGCATTGAACTGGTCATGCCGCGAGAGACGAGAGTTACTATTCGAGGGCTCGGGATGAATATTGATGAGATCACTCCAAGTTCGGTGGCGAGGAAGGTCGCTCTCAAGGACATGTGGATTCAATGCTGACCTCTTCCACAATTCCTCTGAGCATTTCAAGTCCTCCAAGGTAATGCCATGGCCTAGTGGAAACAACAAGCCCGACGTCAGGTGTTTGAGTGAGTCGTTTGATTTCTCTGCTTGTGGAACTTCTGATTTTAGGTCGACATCAAAGTTGTCGTAGGCGTACGATGCCAGGAGGGACTGCCCGAGCTTACGGAGAGCATTTCGTGACTCGGCGGACAGTGAATGGATTGCACGATTGATGGAATCAGTGGATATCGAGACGCCGAGCCGCGCAAGGGTGTCAATCACTTTTTGCGGTGCGTGGACTGACTGGAGGAATATCCCAAGAATGCTTT
This sequence comes from Melanogaster broomeanus, assembly GCA_014904935.1. Taxonomy (NCBI): domain Eukaryota; kingdom Fungi; phylum Basidiomycota; class Agaricomycetes; order Boletales; family Melanogastraceae; genus Melanogaster; species Melanogaster broomeanus. Next base: position 1,849 of record MU123934.1, on the reverse strand, counting down.
GCAACGAATTTGATTTCCGGTTCGTACTTTGCATGAGAATGCTGCAGATCATAGTTTTTTTCTGACGTTTGTTAAGTATTATAGCCAACTTGAAATGAGTTCCGAGCCGCACGAACCATAACCTTGATCGCCGCACGACGTTTCGCTTGTCTCTCCACTGCAGAGCTCCCCCCAGACTCTTTGGTAAGTCTATTGATAATTCCCTCAAGATCGATCTCATCAACCTCATCCCAATAGTCCGCTTCTTCCTCAGCCTCGTCCTCAGCACCCTCCAATCCTGCCCCGTGCCCACTCGGAGCCGTTTGGTCATCACCAAGGAGCATACCCAGCATGCGCCACAATGTTGGAGCGCGTGCCAGCATCCCTTCCGCCATGTCCTCAAGACTGAAGTTCTCGAGCTGCTTGGTGGTGGCGCTTGACGCACCGAAATGCCAACCACTCGTTTGGGACGCGAGGCTGACAATCTCGTCGCGGTATGTGCTCCCGGCCCTTGTAAATATGAAATCCTTTAACTGTTCTTGCATAGATGGATGTTGCAGGAATGCTGAGAAGACGTCGATCGCGCGTGGTACAAGATCATTGACACTGTGGTGTTCCTGTTCCCTGTCAGTGAGTAGTGACAGGACAAGTTGTCCTGCAGTAATTTGACAGGATTGCATCGTTTCCAGGACGCGTTGCATGATAATGGTTGACTGCACAATTTTCTTACACACACAGCAGTCACTACATTTACACCATGAGGCTGGACATGCGGCCGAAGGTGATGTGGGACGACGGTTGAGTAGGCCGAAGGTGGGACGATTCGACCGACAACTGAATTTGGAAGTCGTTATATTAGATGTATTCACTTAAAAACTTAACCCTAATTTCGGTGCATGTCAATTTTTTTGATTGTCCGCCGTCTCAGCCACTGTGGCTGAGGATGTTTGCTTGCAGCCGTCGCTGTGAGTGTGAGGGGGATTAAAGTTGGGCGGTGTTTGAATTAGCACGTGGGTTCTAAAATTATCACTACCACTCAAATTCTGCTAAGTCCACGCTCCCTAGCAGATCGCCCCTCACACGAACAGTGACGGTGTGAAGGAGCCTGGGGCTTGTGCAGAGTCCTCCAATGTCAGGCGGTGTGACCTTATGTGACAGTAGACTTAGCATCGGATGTGTCAGCATATAACAATCCATATTGGGAAGGCGGATTCGAGCCCCCTAATGAAGGGCAAGTCAATGGCTGGACACACGCAGCTCCATTTACTGTAAAACGCCTCTATCCAAGGGGCTCCCAAACAAAAAGATCAGAACACGAACACGGAAAATTTGAGGGGTGACCCTGGAATACCATGCTGTAGTACCATACTCGTGGTGCTAAGTCCAAAAAAGTTGTTTGATGCGGGATTCGAACTCCCGACCACCAAACAAAAAGGGAGCGCACAACCACTCAGCCATATAACCCATAATAGCTATCAGTCATGGGATAAATATGAGTAGTTTCCACCACTTTGGCCATCTAAGATGAAATTGTGGCGTCCGTTTTGGGAAACAGCCTTGTGATTTTTGTTGGGTGGGTTTGACACTAAAATTATCACTACTTATTCTGCATGTCTGATTCAAAGCAATCTCTACGATGGAAATCTTGAGCGAGACAAAATCTACATTATCATCGTACGAGATACATAAATTTCATCCCATATAATAAGTAGATAGATTTTCCAGTGATAGTCACGAAATGTAACGTTTTTTAACGTGAGATTAGAGGACTCTGCACAGGCCCTATCTTACTGTAGTAATGATCAACTGGCGATAAACTTAGAAGCTTGTTGACGTAACGTCCGAGTCCGATGCGGAGAGTCTGGGAAAG